>CAUYLG010042406.1:0-62624 GCA_963573385.1 Cacajao melanocephalus
TAGGTCCACTTGGTCCAGATCTGAGTTCAAGTCCTGGATATCCTTGTTAATTTTCTGTCTGGTTGATCTGTCTAATATTGACAGTGGAGTGTTAAAGTCTCCCACTATTATTGTGTGGGAGTCTAAGTCTCTTTGTAGGTCTTTAAGAACTTGCTTTATGTACCTGGGTGCTCCTATATTGGGTGTGTGTATATTTAGATCGTTAGCTCTTCCTGATGCATCAATCCTTTTACCATTATGTAATGTTCTGTTTTCCAGCTCCATCAAGTCGTTTATATTCTTCTCTAAGCTGTTTATTCTAGTTAGCATCTCACCTAACCGTTTTTCTAGGTTCTTAGTTTCTTTGCATTGCATTAGCATATGTTCTTTTAGCTCTGAGAAGTTTGTTATTACCCATCTTCTGAAGCTTGTTTCTGTCAATTCATCAGATTCATTCTCCATCCATCTTTGATCCCTAGCTGGTGAGGAGTTGTGATCCTTTGGAGGAGGAGAGGCGTTCTGGTTTTTGGTGTTTTCATCTGTTTCGCGCTGGTTTCTTCCCATCTTAGTGGATTTATCTACCTGTGGTCTTTGCAGTTGGTGACTTTCGGATGGGGTCTCTAAGTTGACATCCTTTTTCTTGATGATGAAGTTATTTCTTTTTGTTGCTTAGTTTTCCTTCTAACAGTCAGACCCCTCTGCTGCCGGATTGCTGGAGGTCCACTCCAGACCCTGCTTGCCTGAGGATCACCCACAGGGGCTGCAGAACAGTAAGCATGGCCTCCGGTTTCTTCTTCTGTTGTCTTTGTCCCAGAAGGGTACCTGCCAGATGTCAGCCTGAGCTCTCCTTTTTGAGGTGTCTCTTTGGGTATATAGGGGTTGAGGAGCTGCTTGAGGAGACAGTCTGTCCCTTATAGGAGCTCAAGTGTTGTGCTGGGAGCTCCATTGTTCTGTGCAGAGCAGCTGGGCAGGTACTTTAAATCTGTTGCAGCGGAACTCATAACTGCCTCTTTTCCCAGGTGCTCTCTCCTAGGAAGGCCGGCTTTATTTATAAGTTCCTGTCATACTGCTATTTTTTTCATAGATGCCCTGCCCCTCATGGAGTAGTCTCGTCACAGTCTGCCAGCAGAGGCATTGTTAAACTGCTGCAGGCTCTGCCCAGCTGCTGTGTGAACTACCTGGGTAGTGGCAGACTGCCTCAGTACTGGTGGTGGGCTTTCTTCCCACTGAGCTGGACTGTCCTGGGTCCAGCTGTGCTTGCTGTGAAATTCTCAATCCAGGGCATTTCAGATTGCTTTTTTTGTGGGGGTGGTACCCGCCAAGCCAGATCACCTGGCTCCCTGTCTCTGCCCCTCCCTTTCAGTTGAATGGGCAGCTCTGTCTCTCAGGCATTCCAGGTGCCAGTTGAAATGGCCGCCCAGATTTGTGTGAGTTTCTGTGCACCAACCCTGCATGGGATGAAACTGCCGTGCTGAAACCGCCCTGCTGAAACCGCTGTGCTGAAAACTCTGGGCACTTTTTGGCCCAGGAATCTCCTTGTCTGTGGGCAGTGAAAATTTGTTTGGAAATGCAGTCGGTACTCACACGCTATGTTGTTCTTGCTGGGAACTGCACTCCGGAGCTGTTCCTATTAGGCCATCTTGGATCCTCCCCTCATTTATATATCTTATTTGAAGAAATATCTATACAAGTGCTTAGTGCATTTTTGAAAAGGGTTGTTTTTGTTGTTGCTGATGGTATCGTGTTGGAAGAGGTCTTATATATTCTGGATATTAATTCCATATCAGATATATTATTTGCAAATATTTTCTTTCCTTCTATATATTTTATTTTCACCTTCTTCATAGTGTCCTTTGATTCACTAACATTTTTAATATTAAAAAATGTTTAATCTATTTTTTCTTTTGTTTTCTGTGCTTTTGGTGTCATATCCAAGAAAGCATTGCCAAATCTAATGTCATCAGTATTTTCCCTAAGTTTTCGTTTGATTTGTATAGCTTCAGCTCTTATTTTTAGTTATTCATCTATTTTGAATTAATTTATAATTAATTAATTTAGGGTACAAGATAAGAGTTCAATTTCACTCTTTTGCCTGTGAACATCCAGATTCCCCATCACCCATTTGTTGAAAAGATTGCCCGTTAATCAGTGAATGACCTTGGCACTCTTGTCAAATATTAAGTGACTACCTACGTCAGTGTTTCTAGCCTTTCTATTCTATACCATTGGTCTATATGCTTTTACCAGACAGTTTTATTACTGTAGATTTGCATTAAGTTTTGAAATAAGGAAGTATGAGTCCTCTAACTTTCTTTTTTTCAAGATATTTTTTCTGCTATTTGGGATCTTTCGAAATTCCATAGGAATATGTGGTTGAAATTTTCTATGTCAGAAAAAAATTATTCAGAGATTTCTTAGGCATTGCATTAGATTTATAGATTACTTTGAGCAGTATTGACATTTTAGAGATTTTAATCCTTTTAACCAAGAACATGCTTTTTTTTCCATTTATTTATTTCCTCTTTAATGTTTGTCAGAAATATTTATGAGTCTTGCCTTCTTTGTTCAATTTGTTTCTAAGTGTTTTATTATTTTCAAAGCTATTGCCAATGCATGTTTTAAACATTTTTCTTTTTTACTATTAATTGCAAGAATTTGCAAACAAAACTGATTTGTGTGTTCTACAACTTTGCTAAATTAGTTTATTTTAGCTCTAACAAGTTTTTGTTTTTGTTTAGTTTTTGTGTGTATATGTATTCTTTAAGAGTATCTAAAACTAAGATTATGTTATCTGCATATAGAGAAAATTTTCTTTCTTTCTAACAGGAATGCTTTATATATTTTTAAAATCTAATTGCATAGATTAAAATTTGCAGCACTCTGTTAAATATAAGTGATAGTAGTGGGCGTTTTTGTTTTGTTCCTGATCTTAGATTAAACACTATTAGTGTTTCAACATTTATATGATGGTAACAGTGAATTTTTAATATATTTATCATAGTGAGGAAATTTCTTCCTAATCATAATTGAGGTTTTTAAAAAGTAATGAAAAAGTTTTAGGTATTTTTGAATGTTTTTTCTGCCTCAATTGAGATAATTATGTGCTCTTTTCCCCCTTCATTCAGTTGATGTGTTGTATTACATTGTATGTTAAACTACCGTATTAATTCATTTTCTCATTGTTATAAAGAAATTCCTGAGACTGGATAATTTATAAAGAAAAGAGACTTAATTGGCTCATGGTTCCACAGGCTGTATAGGAAACGTGATGCTGGCATCTGCTAGGCGTCTGGGAAGGCTTTAGGAAAGCCTTTTTTTGTTTGTTTGTGTCTGGATGTTACTGTTATAAAATTGTTTTAGAAATATTTTGAAGACTATGATAATATCATCATCTGGGGATTTTTTTTCCTTTCTTCCAAGGAGACAGAGGGCACAATCACTCCAGTATCATTTAAAGCAATGTCAAAGATTAGAATGATTTGAAGATGTATCACAGTCTCTGTATTGTTCTGAATTAGACTTTCTCATAAAATTCAGACCTTCAGTATCTCTATCCACTGTGATAGGGTTCACTAGGCTATCCTTCTTGGGCAAGACATGGAATGAAATTCTTCTCTCCACCTTCCTGGAAGGCTATCATTTCTCCACTTTATCTCCTACTTTCAGCTGCTACCTCCAGAATTAAATAGCTTCAGGAAGAAAGCAGTCTGTATTGCTAGGCTCACTCAATGGTGAGCCTTTCCCAGCTCTTTGTCTGGTAATTATTTGTTATCTTCTTAACTTGCCAGTGCTTTCACTTATTCAAGGAGATGACTATTGCTGTTGCTGTTCAGCAGCAATCTTCTGAGTGAGGTTTGTTCCAAATTACTCCCTCACCATTATTTTTCTCCTTTCTTGGAGCAGGGTTGTTCTGTTATGAGTTGCTGTAATGTCCTGAGTTGTTTGGCCTCCACCCAGGAGGTGATGCTTTCGAGAGAGTACCAGCTGTGATAGTGGAAGGGGGACATCAGCTTGCCTGAAGTTGGCCAGGATAAGCATTTGGGTTTCTCAGATGATGGGTGGGGTCAGAAAGCTCCCAAGAGTTCATGTCTTTTGTGTTCAGGTACTGGGCGGTAGAGAAATATTATCAGGTGGGGGCCGGGTTAGGCAGATCTGAGCTCAGACTATCCTTGGATGGGGCTTGCGTGTCCACTGTGGGGGATGGAGGGGTGTTTCTTGAGCCAGTGGGGTTATATTCCAGAGGGAATTATGGTTGCTTCTGTCACCAGGGAAGTGAGGGTAAGCTGGCAGCAGTAGGCCTCACCCAGCTCCCACAAAGTTGGCGTGGCTGGTCTGGCTCCTGCCATGCTCTGCTAAGAGCACCCAGTTTATCTCCAGACAGACCATACTCCAAATTACTCACCATTATTAAGGAGAGAGCTATCTTTATGAAACTTTGATCAAATCTCTGGTTCAATAATTATTTAATCAAAAAATTAATCTAAGTTTTGTGAAATAGTGGCACATATCAATGTATTGTCTTAAACACCCAGGTTTGTGTTTAGTGATAATGCTCTAATTCTCTGAGTGGAAAGCTCTATATGCATTCATGTACCATATAATGACACTTTAGTCAACCAAGAACAGTGGTTTCATAAGTTTATAATACCATTTTTTACTGTAATTTTTCTATGTTTAGATATATTTAAATAAACAGATACATATACTGAGTTACAATTGCCTTGGTATTCGGAACAGTAACATACCGTACAGGTTTGTAGCCCAGAATCAATAAGCTTTACCATATAACATAGGTGTAGAGTAGGCTATTTCCTCTGGGTTTGTGAAATTACATTCTATGATGTTCACAGTGATGAAATTGTCTAATGACATATTTCTCAAAAGGTATTCCCACTGCTAAGTGATTCATGAGTGTGTGTGTACATATGTATATAAAACATATGTGTGTATATATGCCTACATATGTATATATAAAACATATGTATGTGTATGTGTATACCTACATATATATATGTATATCTTCTATTATTGGTACTTCTTGATAGTTTGATTTGGAGTTTAATTTCTATTCACTGATTTTTTTCTTCAGTTTTTCAGAATTATCATTTTACTTCATGTTCCCTAATACTGCAGAGCATATGAAAATTATCACAAATTCATGTAGTGGCTCAAGGGGATATCATTAGTTAACAAGATAATGAAATGAAAATTTTGAAAAGAGGTATTAAAATTACAGCTAGTATTATTGAAGCAAATGTTGGAAAGATTAGATTTTTAACTAGATTAAGGAAGAAAGTAATGTACTGCTTATTCTTCAAGTCATCATCATCATTATTTTGCTAGCAACAGCAGCACAGAATGTTATGCTTTGACTTTTACATATGTCCAAATATATTAAGTATATACTATAGATTTCATACTAATGTTTGTGTCTAAATTTGAGTAATTTTCTAGTTACTATTTTTGGTTTGCACATATGCCCTACTCTTTAGATTAACTCAACTCTTCAACTGCAGAAGCCACACAGTCTAAACTGTGACATTTGTAATCAGAGAAATCTGTATTCCCTAATTATTGAAACATTCTTTCAGCATGCAAAATATGAGAGGGTCATAATATCTTATCCTCTCTGTCCTTCAAGTTAAAGATACACTCTGTGATCATATATTAAAGGTAGCATACAAATGCGTTATGCTTATTTCAACATTTGTCTCTATATTTTAAAAATATTTATATGACAAATTATTAATTTTTTGGATAGTAGAGCTTCATAACTTCTTATCCTTTTCCCTCAGGCAAAGTGCTGGTGTTTGATTTATCTTCTGTACTTGTCTTTCTTTTAACAATATGAACTTTTTCTCAGACAAGTGCAATGCTGTATGTGACCCCACAGGGAAATATTTTTCTTTTTAAGGAATATGTACAAAATACTTAATAAGTCATGTCATAGCATGATTTACTGTATATTATATTTTTGGTGACTACAATTAACTTTCTTGGTCTCTAGATGCCAACATTTTAATAAAAACAAGACATTTTCAACGAAATGTCAGAAACAAAGCGATCAAAGAGCTGTGGGAGCAGTTTGGCAACAGTTTGAGCTTTGAATTTCCTATTCACTTTCCAAAACATTCACTTAAAAAGCATTTATTGAAGCTGAACTGCCTTTATCAGCCTGATCAGAGCTCCATAAAGAGCATGCATGATTCAACTGCCTTCCCAAGCTTTAAAAAATATAACTTTGATATATGTCTCACAAGTGCAGCACAATAGTTTTCATGCTCACGTTTGTTAAGATTTAGTGCAGCCATTAAAGAACAGAAGGGCTCTTTGGTGGCAATCCTCAGACATACCAAATATCCCAAAGCAAAACCTTCTACAAATCAGAGATTAAGGTACTGACAAAAATTTCCACTTGATTGCAGTTTTCCCCTTTAAACCTTATATCAGGAGTGACTATCTTTTCGATCAAATCTCTCAGGGAGGTGAATAGATAGGTTTTTTTCCCTCTTGGAGGAAAATATCAACTGAGAGATAAAAAGTGATATTTTATGTGCCTTGTCCAAAAGTCAGTCGATTTATTTAAAAAATGATGTGTGAGCCTGACCTATACATGAAGTTTGTGGCATGTCTCTTGTCAAGTATTGATCACTTAAGTCTTTACTGTTTGCCTACTGCAATGTAGCTAATAATCTCTTTTTATTTAGTTTGTGGCTTTGAATTCTTATCATGGCTTTGCTGATTTCTCTGGGACCTATTAGATCTTGCTTTTGCTGTGCAAATGGCTATGGAAATTAAGCTTGCTGAAGCACTTTTCCTGGGCAAACACTCTCTGTTTTCTATCAGTTCATGTGTCAAGTGGTTTACATGCAGATCGGGTACATTTTGGAAGCAGCTGGTGCCATCAATCTTCATGACTTTGCTATATACATCATTTCACCTCTGCCTGGTTCAATGGGAGATTGTAAAGGATGGCTGAGCAATCAGCCTATTGCCTTTGACTGACGTCAGGTATTTCTATCTAACTCACTTCAGCACTTTTGGTTCAATTGCCGGATGCTTAGAAAATTGGGCACTAGGTGATGTGGTCAAATGTTCACATATTTTAACATATTTGCTATCTCTCTTAAGTTTCAAAATTGTATTTTTGAAATTCATTTACAAATCAGAAGCATTTGCTGAGGAGTGTTTTACTTCCAATTATGTGGTCAATTTTAGAATAAGTGTGATGTGGTACTGAGAAGAATGCATATTCTGTTGATTTGAGGTGGGGAGTTCTGTAGATATCTGTTAGGTATGCTTGGTCTAGAGCTGAATTCAAGTCCTGAATATCCTTGTTAATTTCTTATCTTGTCTATCTGTCTAATATTGACAGTGGTATTAAAGTCTCCCACTATTATTGTGTGAGATTCTAAGTCTCTTTGTAAGTTTCTGAGAACTTGCTTTATGTATCTGGGTGCTCCTGTATTAGGTGCATATATATTTAGGATAGTTAGCTCTTCTTGTTGCATTGATCCCTTTACCATTATGTAATGCCCTTCTTTGTCTTTTTTGATCTTTGTTGGTTTAAAGTCTGTTTTATCAGAGACTGGGATTGCAATCCCTGCTTTTTTTTTTGCTTCCCACTTGCTTGGTAAATCTTCCTCCATCCCGTCATTTTGACTATATATGTTCCTTTGCACATGAGATGGGTCACCTGAATACAACACACAGATGAATCTTGACTCTTTATTCAATTTGCCAGTCTGTGTCTTTTATTTGGGGCATTTAGCCCATTTTCTTTTAAGGTTAATATAGTCATGGGTGAATTTGACCATGTCATTATGATGCTAGCTGGTTGTTTTGCCCATTAGTTGATGCAGTTTCTTCATAGTGTTGATGGTCTTTACAATTTGTTATATTTTTGCAGTGGCTGGTGCCGGTTTTTCCTTTCCATATTTAGTACTTCCCTCAGGAGCTTTTTTAAGGCAGGCCTGGTGGTGACAAAATCTCTCAGAATTTGCTTGTCTGTAAAGAATTTTATTTCTCCTTCACATATGAAGCTCAGTTTGGCTGGATATGAAATTCTGGGTTGAAAATTATTTTCCTTAAGAATGTCAAAGCTGAATTTTATTTGTTTATGTGTATCTACTACTCGTATTATGTCCAAGATTACTGAAGGGTTAATACAATGGCTGTCTTATTGCCTGCGTGACTTCATTGAGTTATTTGTCATTGAACTGAGAATATATGTCATTTATTTATTATTAATAATAGTTACAGAAAGTGACTCACATTAATAGGGACCCTTATGCTTCACTTGTTTGCATTCTAAGATGATTTACAATAAATGAATTAAACTTCAATAATTTTTAAGGCAGTAGGTGATACAGATTGAAGAAATTATGTATATAACAGTTTAAAAATATCATTGTGCCAAGTATTCTCTATATGTGTGTTCACATGTGTCTTTGTGTCTATCTATATACATAAAGATATATAAAGAAAAGGAGAGAGGAGTGCGCTGTTCTATCATATTATCAAGGTTAGTGAATTGACCAATAGTGTTCAGAGTTATACATGACAATGTGCCTATTGCTTCCAATTATCAGATCAAAGAAATAACTCAACAGTAAACTTAAATTATATTAGCTATGTATAATAGGTATAAATTTTCATTTGTATTTTTCTTGAAATGATATTGGTATCAAAATGTCACAATAGAACTACTATAGATAGAAAAGTAGGAAGCAATATATTTACTTTTTAATTTGAAAGACATATAAAATGATCATTTGCATTAGCTAGTCAAGTTTAATTATAAATATCTGAACCATATTATATACATACATAAATGAGGATGATGAAGAAAGAAGGTAAATTTTTGGGAGCTGCACATACATGTTCTAATTAGTAATGACATAGAAAGAATCAAACTTTCCAAATCAACAGAATCCTTTAGTACTTCAAATGTTCTGTTTGATTTATAAATCAATATATGTTGATGATTCCAAAAACATTCTTAAATCTGAATTCTGAATTGGTGAAAAAAGTTAAAATTGTGAAAAATTCTGTGTTTGTCATGCCTGTCTGTGTGTGTATTTGTAGACTTACTAATGAAAATTTATGATTACTGATGCTTACTCACTGAAAACAAAGTTACCAACTAGGATATTTTGGAAAATATATTCTAAGGAATATATGTTATTTATTTGTTATTAATAACTGCATTAAAATGGTTGATTTTTGTGTTAAGAATGTAAATGTTCTCAGAATTTATGATTTCTCTTTAATATATGTAGTATTATTTAATCCTAGTGCTTCTGAATAATTAGAATCTTAATGAATTCAAATTAGAATATGTTTATTAGGTTGGTGCAAAAGTAATTGCATTTTTGTCATTGCATTAATGGCAAAAACCACAATTACTTTTGCACCAATCTAATACTTTGAGTAGTTAAAATGTATAAACATAATTGTTTACAATCTCATTTTCCCTTTGTTCTTATTTTATTAACAAATAATTGAACTTCTAAAATTACATTTATTCATTGTCAGTCTTTTCCTTTGAAGACTGTTTTTGTCCTCTCCACCTCAAAGTCCAGTCATGTGGCAGCAACAAAAAGCAGTTATATCGTGATGCAAACTCTGGGCATAGTTGCTTAGTCCAGAGATGAACAGTAGGTGTAAGCTGATCAATCAGAGGTATTCTCTGAAACTTGATCAGGATGTACACATTAGAATAATCTCGTTTTTGTCAGAAATAACTTTTTCTACATTAAAAGTACTTAGCGGTAGGGTGTGGTGGCTCATGCCTGTAATCCCAGCACTTTGGGAGGCCGAAGCTGCGGATCACCTGAGCTCAAGAGTTATAGACAAGCCTGGCCAACAAAGTGAAACCTCGTCTCTATTAAGAATACAAAATTTAGCTGCGTATAGTGGCATGTGTCTGTGATTCAAGCTACTCAGGAGGCTGAGGCAGGAGAATCACTTGAACCCTGGAGGCAGAGGCTGCAAAGAGCCAAGATTGTGCCACTGCACTCCATCCTGGGCAACAGAGCAAGACTCCATCTCAAAAAAAAAAAAAAAAAAAGGCCTTAGAGAAATGCTTAGCATATAGTAAGTTCATAACAAGTGCCAGTTATTATTAATTTATTATAATTATTTATAGATTTAGAGAATGGGAAAGTCAAAATCTTGGTTTTAAATTTCAAAAGCCCGTCTTTTTTTCCCTTATTTTGTGACAGTGTCTCACTTTGTCATCCAAGCCAGAGTGCAGTGGCAGAATCATGGCTAACTGCAGCCTTGACCTCTTGGGCTCATTTGATCCTCCCACCTCAGTACTCCTATCTCCTAGTAACTGGAACTACAGGCATGCACCACCATGCCCAGCTAACTTTTTAACTTTTTGTAGAGACAGGGTCTCACCATGTTACCCACGCTGGTCTCAAATTCCTGGACTCAAGTGATCCTCCCACCTGGGCCTCCCAAAGCGCTGAGATTACAGGCATGAGCCATTGCACCCATCCTCAAAGGCCAGTCATAGACAGTTTGCAAAGAGGCTCCCATGTGCAGCAATGGGAATGCAGAAAAAGCTGAGGACCAAGCAGACAATTTCACTGTAAGAGTAGCTGAGTTCCCAAGAAAGTTAAACTCCCAAAGAAGGCTGGCATGCTAGATGAAGGTCTGGTTTTGGCTGGGAAATAATGTGAACTTAACCCATGTGAGAGGAGTATCTGGCTTGATTTTTTTTTTTAATCTTGTATATTTAGATTCCTCTGAGCTTACTGGTCCTGCAGAAATGGTCCACTCATCCACATTTTGCATTGGCAAACATTTCTGAGATATTGCAAAGTTCTCTCTGTTTCAAGATTGTAATACACCTTCTCCAATCAGGATCTGCTCCCACTTCCCACTACTACTATAGAATTAAGTTATACTTGCTGAAGATATGAAGAAAAAAAAACACAGAAAAAAAAAGAGACTTAAAAAAAATCAAACAATCTGAAAGATCTTGCTAGCATGTACCACCAGAAAACAAGAGTATGAGGGACTGAATTTTGAAGTCCTTTGATCATGAAAGAATTTATTGATTTTGGAGCATTGACCTGGAATAAACTCTTTAGCTGCTTGAAAAAGACTCCAGGACATGAGGTAAACTTGCTACTAGGATGGCTTGTAAAAACAGGGAAAAATCAATGGCCTACTCTAAGTGACACTGAAATGTCAGAATTGACATTGCACACTGTGAAGGAATAGATTAAAATACTCAGAAATTGGGCTTACTGGAATGGCTATTTTATATAAGGGCTTAAAATTGGTCACATTATGTTGCAGGGGAATGTCCGGATGATATGCCATTTACCAAGCGTGCTAGGAATATGTTAGTGAGGGAGCACAAGAGTCCTCAAATGTTTGATGGTGGCCCTCTGTGTAAGCCACTTTTGTCAGTATGAGAGGCCATTAGGGAACTAGGATTATAGATAAACAGCAGGATGGGAGGCTTCTGAAACAACAGTACTTAAGTATTGAAAGTTAACTGGATGCAGTTTTTGTGATATGTGGCAAGGTCAAAAGGGCACATGGGGAGCCTCACCCATAGCAAATTAAAGAAAGGGAATTCCCTATTATGGAAATTGATATGTCAGTGAAAAAATAATTTGGCATTAAGCAAATGAGACCTACTTGTTTTTAATCATTAAATGAAAGCAAAAATGGATAATCAAGAGGCTGAGGAATATCATGTAAAAAAAAGGTTAGCATCTCTTTCCCAGTTTTTAGTACTGAGAATGTTTTTTGACCCAGACTCTTCAAGTATTGGAATCCCAAGTGGAAAGGTTATGCAGCACCAATGCAAGTGTACCACTGAGATAAATATGTACTCAGGAAAGGTATATCTTCAAATGTTTTGAGGCCTCTTGGATACAAGACCATTAATAATGAAGGATATGGAGAATCATAATGGCATTCTTATTAGATAAGGGGCATTTGGAATACATGTAATAAGTGAAGTCTTGTTTAAGGTTTGACTCCTGCTGTCTCCACTAGTTCTTGAATCCATCCAGTGATCAGTTTCCTGGTTTATGAATGTATAATCAAAACAGACCTAATTGGTAGTTGGCACAGGGTTTTTGGCCTATGGCATGAGATCATAATATCATCATGGCAAAGGGAAAGTGTAAGCCTCTAACAGTTCTGCTCCCAGCCTGAGCAAATGAGTAAATTAAAAATAAAACAACAATAAAAAAATAAACTATATATTTTTTTAATGAGAGCATGAGATTTATTACCACTTTTAAGTATGTAAGGCAAGCTTGTACAACTTGCAGCTAGCAGGCCGCATGTGGCCCAGGAAGGTTTTGAATGCTGCCCAACATAAAATTATAAACTTTCTTAAAACATTATGAGACTTTTTTTGCAATTTTTTTTTAGCTCATCAGCTATCATTAGTGTTAGCATATCTTATGTGTTGCCCAAGAAGAATTCTTCTTCCAGTGTGGCCCAGGGATGCCAAAAGACTGGAAACCCATGAAAGAATGTAGGGATTATAGTTCTGGACATATACCCACTTAATATTCAAGGCAGATCCTGGAGAATAATAGTAGATTATCACAGACATAATGGAATAGTGGCCCCAATTGCAACCACGATGCCAGACGCAGTGCCTTTGCTAGAGTATACTAGCAAATACAACTGCAGGTAGATAGCATGTAGCCATTCACTTGCTGAAGGTGTTTTTTGTTTTCTGGCTTGCTTGCTTTGCTTTGCTTTTGTCTCTTTATCAGAAAAGAGGATCAGAAGCAGTTTGTGTTCACATGGAATGGAAAATAGTATATGCTCTATATTAATATCCGGGGTATGCTTACTCTCTTACCATCTGTGTTAATACAGTCTAAAGATATCTGCACTGCCTTGTTATTCTTCAGAAAATCACACTGATCCACTTTACTGTTCATATCATGTTAATTGGACCAAATGAGTAAGAATGGACTGCTAAATTGGAGACCTTATTATGATCCAGGCCTCAGAGTGTGTAAAATAAACCCTATGCCTATGTGCCTACAAAATCAGTTAAATTATCAAGAGATCAGTGGTCACAGGCATGTTGAGATGCTCTTCCCAAAGAAAAATTAATATATTTTACATTTTACACTGTGAAGAAGTAGCAATGCCTTGTAGCATATTCAGGCCCTGGAGGCAGTATACTCCACATCTGGGAACTCTGCTCCACACCATACACTGGGTCATTTGAAAAGCTGTTGGGTTTGCGTGAGATACAGAGCAGGAAAGGACTCTGCATCAGGGCCAGGCTACAGTGAAAGCAGCTCTAAAGCTTGATCCATAAATTTCAGCAGACACCGTGGCATTAGAAACCGAAGTGATAGAAAAAGATGCTGTGTGGAGTTTATGGGCATCCGTGATGAAAACATCAAATCTGAGGGGGCTGTCAGTAGCCAACTGCAGTTTTTAGCTTTTTCATGGATGCCTTAACTTCAGAGAGCTTCTAAAGCAACCCACATCAAATGACCCAGGGGTATAACCCAGGGCAACTATGAAGAAGTTGATAAAGGCTGCCAGTAAGCTTGCCGTGCATCACTTCTCCATTTTAGAGTCAGTTTCCTAGGGAATTACACCAGCAATATTAATAATTTTGTGGGCTATTTAAATGTTATTTTTTTAGTTTAGCTGATTAAAATAATTGATACTAAGCCCAATATATAGTTGACAGATATGCTTTGGTTCTGTGTCTCCACACAAATTTCATATTGTAGCTCCTATAATTCCCATGTGTTGTAGGAGGGACCCAGTGGGAGATGATTGAATCATGGGAGCAGGTCTTTCCCACGCTGTTCTTGTGATAGTAGTGAATGGGTCTCACAAGATCTGATGATTTTAAAAATGGGAGTTTCTCTACACAAGCCCTGTCTTTGCCTGCTGCCATCCGTGTAAGTGGTGACTTGCTCCTCCTTGCTTTCCACCATGATTGTGAGGCTGCCCAGGTCATGAGGAACTGTAAGAGCAATAAATCTCTCTCACTCTCTCTTTTTTTTTTTTTTTTGCAAATTGTCCCATCTCAGACATGTCTTTATCAGCATTGTAAAAACAGACTAACACATCGACCCAAGATTAATTTATAGCAAACTAATATATATAATTTATATTAATTGAAAAAAAACAATTTTCCATTTTTAATTGCTAATATTTTGAGATATGTGAGGTTGGCCTATTAACAATCATACTACTATTGCCTAATTAGATTTTGATTTCTAGTTTTTTTAAACCTGTAATTTGGAATGGTTGTTTCCTTTTTCTGTTCTCAGAAAGAGGCAATATTTTACTGTTATTATATAATTTTAAAATTATTTTTACAACGGATGATAATACATATTATTTAATTAATTATTTTTATATGTTTAGCTTAATTGACTGAAAAGTCAACCTGATCTGGGGGTTCTCTTGGGAATATTTTAATTACTTGTTCAATTTCCGTGTTCTTTTTACTCTTCTGTACTTAGTACTTTTTTCTAGAAAATTGTTTATGAAATGTAAGTATTCAAATGTATTCACAGACAGTTTTTATGACTCATAATGTTACAATGTCTATAGCACGTATAATTCTTTCTCTTCTATTTTCAGTGTTGGTCAGTTGTGTTTTTTGAGTCAATCGTTATATTAATTTTATCTCTTTTATTGAATAATAATTTTTCTTTTTGATTAGGCCTATTATTCCAGGCTGGAGTGCAGTGGCGTGATCTTGGCTCACCTCACCTCTGCCTCCCAGGTTCAAGTGATTCTCCTGCCTCAGCCTCCTGAGTAGCTGGGACTACAGGCACATGCCATCACGTCCAGTTAATTTCTATATTTTTAGTAGAGACAGGTTTTCATCATGTTGGCCAGGATGGTCTGGGTCTCTTGACCTCGTGATCTGCCCTCCTCAGCCTCCCAAAGTGCTGGGATTACTGGTGTGAGCCACTGCGCCTGGCCTGTATTACTCATTTCTAACATATTAGGTATTCATTCTGTGATCATCATTTTATTGCCTAAAACACATCTGTTACAATTTCTTTTGGTTTTGTTTTGCTAGTAGTACAACCTATCGACTTTTGTTTTATGAAAATATTTCAAATTTGTCCTGGTTTTTGAGGATGATTTTTCTGTGTATAGATTTCTAAGTCTGGAGTTATTTCTATCATTAAATTGACTTTATACTTCACTCTTACGAATTTTTATTTTACATGTGTCTGATAATTCCAGTAGCTGAAAGTCTTTCCTTTCCTTTCCTTCCTGTTGTTATATGCATATATACCTGCTTTTATTAATATATCAATGAGTATGTGTTTATATGTGAACACACATACACAGACACACATACATACATATTCATTTATTTATTTTCTTGCTTGTCTTTGTGCCAAGTGGCTTTTGAGTGAGTAATTCATTTCCCAGAAAAATTAGGTGTCAGACCATTTTATGGCTCAGAATGAAGGAGCAACTCTAGCAGGTATTTGTTTATATTTCTTCTATGCTTCAGAAGGCACTAATTTTAGGAACTACTTTAAACTAAATTAACGACTGGATGGTTTTTCCCTTCCTAGGTATGAACTGCAGCTTAGTGTCTACAGGAGAGGTGCTATATTTACACCTTCTCAACATCATTTCCCCATGCTCTGCTTAGCACCAAAGGCACTTCCACTTAATTTAAAGAGACACTCCCTGAAGATTGATGATAAAATTTTATTCTGGGTTTACATTTACACTGAGAGTATACCCTTTGGAGGGTCATATCATTAGGAGAAAGGAATCTTTTATTAGATTCCACAATTTAGGTGGCTCTAAAATTTGTCTTTTGATCCCGGTATTTTTCCTAATCTTGAAAATTAATATTCATGGCAGTATCCATAATAGTCAAAACTCAACGAAGCAGAAAAGACAATAGTGGTTGCCAGGGCCTGAAGAAAAGAGTAATAGGGAGTTGTTTTTGAATAGCTATAAAGTTTCGGTTATGCTGTATGAATAGAGATTTGCTCTGTGACACAGTAGCTATAGTTAACAATGGACAACATGTACTTAAGAATTTATGAGAGTAGATTTCACGTTAAATGCTCTTACCACAAGAACAAACAAAAACAAAATAAAAAACAAAAGGACATTTTGGAGGGTGTTAGACATGCCTATTACTTTGATTGTGGTGGTGCTATTACAGATGTTTGCATTTGTCCACACTCAGATTGTTAACATTAAATATGTGTGGTTCTTATATATATATTCTACCTCAGTAAAACTGAAAAAGAAAAAGAAAAACATCGATGCTCAAGTTCCTTGTTTTGTAAAATAATTTCCTAACAAAACAGCTTCAGTAATGTTCATTTATCTTGGTTGCTACTATCACAGATATTTTTGGCTTGCTAATTACTCACTATCTTCTAGTTTTATGCTTTTAAAATATGTTAAATTTATTTTACCAAACAATTTTCATTAGTTTCACCAGAAGATCTGAACAGAACAACTGTGTTTTCACATTACTAGTTATCCTAATTGTTTTTAAGATTTTTGACATTGCAGTTTCTTTTTCCTAAATGCTTATTACCTAATTAACACTTTTAAGTGTTGAGAGTCTAAATAAAATGTGTATGCTGTCTTGAGAATAATGCTGTATATGTCCATTAATGTGAACTTGTCATATTTTTCATCTCAATGCTTCAAATCCTAATAATATTTCATCAAATTTATCTTTCAATTTCTAAAATAAATTAGTTAAATTCTTCCATTAGAATTGTGAATTTATTATTCCTATATTAATCAACAGTGCTTGCTTTATGTACTATAAAGCCATAAGGTCAGTGTATTTTTTTTATTTTGCATTACATATCTTCTTTGTGGTGTTTGATTTTACATAAATTTGAAACACCTTTTTGGGATTATTTTCCATTGTTTTTATTGTTGTAAATTGCCAGAACTATTTTCCACATGCTTTTATTTTTTAAATTCCAGAGTTATTTTGATATATAATGCATGTTCTAAAAAATGTTATTTTCTTAAGAATAACTTAGCTTTGTGTACAGGGAACCCAGAGACTCAGTATCTACCTGGCACTGAGCTCTGGCTCAAACTAAAAAAAAAAAATTTAGCTTCTATGAAAAAGGAGTAAGAGGTGAGTCTTCAAGTAACCTGGCTCTCCAAACAGAGCTTTCTAATTAATAAGCTAATTAATTTTACTCAGGTTTTTCTTCTATTCTTGGGATCCATGAACTTGCTACACTCTATTTTTTATAAAATGCCATTCCCAATTGTTGATTTTCATTACACAGAAAATACTTAAACTGTTTTGTGTACTTGATATTCAGTTAACCCCATCAATAAATGTTTACATATCATTTTGTAATATATATGTGCAGAGGTACATCTAACTATATATATGCTTATATATGTATGTGTGTGTATATATACCATTGGCTCTCCATATCCATGGGTTCCACATCCATGAATCCAACCAAATATTACTTGAAAATATTCAGGAAAACTCTCCGCAAAATTCCATAAAGCAAAAGTTAAATTCGTTGCACCCAGAGAACTAAGTTAAATCTATGAGACTGATGTAATGTGTAGGCATTGTATTAGATTCTAAGTAATCTAGAAATGTTTTAAAGTATAATGGAAGATATATGTAAGCTGTATGCAAACACTGTACCATTTTGTAGAAGACTTGAGCATTCATGAATTTTGATATCAGTGGGGGTCCTGAAACCAATTTCCCACAGATACTAGGAGATAGCTGCATATGTATGTGTGTGTATATGTATTAATATATAATTTTGAGGCCTTCAACACATTAAAGTACTTATAATCTTTCACAGGCTGTCATTTTGATTTAATATTGAATTATTTTTATATTTGGAAAACCATTCATAATATATGTGGTAAATTATATTATATGATTTCCTTTTAACACCATAAATATAAATGTTATAATTTAATTTATTAGCAAATTCTTTTGTTCACATTTACTACTAAATGCTCAGGACATAATTTTCTTGGATTACAAAAATGTATAATATTTAGAGAACGTTTATTGGTTTGCATTAATGAAATAATAGTATTTTAATGGCATTCTTGGAAGCTTTCTGTTATTACTCACTTTTCAAAACAATATAAATAGGCCACTATAAAATTCCTGGTATAGGTTCTTAATTAATGAGTTGTCAGTAGGGTTTTAAATTTTTTTTCTCTTATAATCAATCAGTTTCATTGAAGTGTTACAATTCATCTGAGTATATAAACCATTTATTGAAAAATACTAAAGTTAGAATTTCTGTGTTAATAGTAGATATTTTTGTGATGATCTAGAGAAATAAGGCAGTTATTTTTAGCAAAATAATCCTAGTAGATTTGGTGAATCTTCTGAGTGTAAAGAGCATAAATAAATTAAATAATAGTTGAGAGAAGTGCTGTCAGCAAAACGGCATAGTAGGAGATCCCAGCCTTTGTCTGCCAACAAAATGAAGAAAACAACAGTTAGACAGCTATCCAGAAAAATAGCACTGGAGAGCTCAGGATTCCATTGAAGAAGCTGCAGCAGCATGGTAGAGCAAAAAACCTGGGAATAGCTGTTAAAAATAAGTCAGATGAAAATTTTCATTTTACCTACATTATTCCATCCCACAGACTGGCACTGCTCAGAATGAAAATGGAAATTCCTGTTCTGTGGGTTTTTCTTGCAAGGAAAAAGAGAGCAAATGAATGACCAACTTTCCCACTCTTTTAGATCACTGTCCAAAGACCTGCCTCACTTTCAGGGCACCCAGATTGCTGGGGAGGTCAGCATAGCTGAGACATCTGAAGATGGCTACCAACAAAAAAGAAGGACAGGGACTGTATCAGCCACACAGAGGGTGCCACCATGGTCACTGGTAGTCACAGGACTCAAGTGGCCTTCACCACTGAGAATATCAACATTGAGAATATCAAGACTCTCCAGAATCAACCACCACAGCTTTGCAACCAGAGCTTCGGTCTTCTGCCCTTGCAGACTCCAGCTGCCTGAGACTCCATGCCTCTCCTTCACCCTACCCAAGAGTTGTCTAGCTGGTGCCACTGCAGGTGTCCTGGCCTAAGATTCAGCATGGCCACTGCTTATGCAACTGAAAATGACTCATACCCCCACCACCAGCCCAGCCCTGCCCTACAGCTGATTCCTGCAGCCACTTCCATACACATTTTCAGCCCCAACCCCCAAAGTAGTGGTTACGATTGCTGCTGGCATCTGACTTAAAGTCAGCCCCAGCCCCTGCCACCATGTTCATGCACACTGCTAATCCAAGGCCCTCCTGCCTTTAGCCTTAGTTCTCCACTACTGGGCACAGAGTCACTGTGGAGGACTCTAATGGCCCTCACATTCACTATAGACCCTCCACAGCTCTCACTAACAAGGACCTCACAGTTGCCAACATTAGTTGCCTGAGGTGACAAAGTGCCATGTTCCTCCAGAACTGGAAGCAACCACATCTCTCCACACATGGTGTGAGGTGCCATAAAACATTCTAGCATGCCTCCCAACGCCTGCATTTGGAGGTCTTTCTTTACCAAGTCCAGTCCATTAGTCTGGAAGAGGTGACTGCTTCTTCTAATGTGCAGATACCTATGCAAGGCCATGATCAGGAAGAATCAAGAAAACATGACACCAGCAAAAGAATTTAGTAAACTCTAATAACTGACACCAAAAAAATGAAGATTCACAAACTGCATCACAAATAATTTAAAATAATAGGTCTAAAGAAGTTCAGTGAGGTACAAGAGAACACAGATAAACAATTTAACAAAGCTTGGAACACAATACAAGAACAAAATGAGAAGTTCAACAGAGAAAAAGAAAACACAAAGAAGAGGCAAACAAATTTCTGAGCTGCAGAATACAACTGAGATAGAAAATGACACCATCAATAGCAGACTCAAAGCAATACAATAAATAATAGGGAATTTCAATACCCCACTTTCAACAATGGATAGATCATCCAGACAGAAAATCAATAGAAAACGTTTGACTTACCCTACACCAGAGACCAAATAAACTGAAAAGGCATGTATAGAATATTACATCCAAAAGCAACAGAATATTCTCCCAGATAGATCATATGTTAGGCCACAATACAAGTCTTATGAAATCTGTAAATATTGAAATCATATCAAGCATCTTTTCTGAACACAATGGTATGAAGCTAGAAATCAGTAACAGGCAGAAAATTTAGAAAATAAGCAAATATGTGGAAATTAAACCACATGCTTCAAAAAGACTAATGTGTTAAAGAAAGAATCAAGATGGAAATAAACAAAATTATTGAGACAAATGAAAATGGAAACACAACATGCCAAAACTTATGTGATGCAGGAAAAGCAGTTATATTAATAAAAGTGAGGTTCATAGTGAAAAACACCTAACTGAAGAAAAAAGTAATATCTCAAAAAAATGAAAAACCTAGCTTTACACTGTGAGAAACAAAAAAAGAACAAAACTAAGCCTAAAGTTAGAAGGAAGAAAATGATCAACATAAGAACAGAAATAGAGACTAAAAAGACAATACAAAGTGTCAGTGAAACTACAAATTGTTTTTTAAAAATATAAACAAAAATGGCAAACTTTTAGCTAGAATAAGAAAAAAATTGAAAAAACTCAAAATCAGAGATGAAATAGGAGACATTATGACTGATACCACAGAAATACAAAGAATCATAGGCAACCGCTATGAACAATACACAAAAAATTGGATAGCCTAGTAGAAATGGATAAATTCCTGGACACATTTAAGCTAGCCAGACTAAATCATAATGAAGTAGAAAATATAAATAGACCAATAGTGACTAAGGAGATAGAATGAGTAATGAAAAAAAAAATCTCTCAACAAAGTAGAGCCCAGGAGCAGTTGGCTTCACTGATGAATTCACCAATTATTTAAAGAAATGGATATTAATTCTCAAATTCTTCCAAATAATTGAGGAGGAGGGAATACTTTCAAACTTATTTTTCAGGGCTAGCATTATCCTGATTAACAAAACCAGACAAGGAAACTATGAGAAAAGAAAATTACAGGCCTATATCCTTGATAAACATAGATGCAAGAATTCTCAACAAATACTATAAAGTGAATTCAGTAGCATACTATCAAGATCATCCACAAGATCAAGTGAGATTTATCCCAGGCATACAAAGATGGCTTAACCTATGAAAATCAATAAATGTTATATACTACATTAAAAGATTGAGGAATAAAAATTGTATAATCATCTCAATAGTGCAGAAAAAGCATTTGACAAGAAGTAATGTACATCAAAAAGAGAAAGGCAAGTTAAAGTCATATCCATTTGCGTATGACTTGATCTTATATATAGAAAAGACTCCTCAATAAAAATAAACTAATTCAATAAAGTTGCAGAATACAAAAATCAGTTGTATTTCTATACAGTAATAGTGGTATCTCTGAGAGATAAATTAGAAAAACAATCCCATTGCAAATAGCATACAGTGCAATACAATATCTAGAAATAAATTTAACCAAGGAAATGAAAGATTTGTACACTAAAAGCTATAAGACATACTACCCATAGAAATCTACGGATTAAATGCAATCCCTATGAGAATTCCCATGGCGTTTTTCACAAAACAGAATAAAATAATCCTAAAAGTCATTTAGAACCACAAAAAATCTAAATAGGTAAATTAATCTTTAGACTAATAGAATAAAGCTGAGGGGATCATATTTCCTGATTTGAAGCTATACTTCAAAGTTATGCCAATCAAACAGTATGTTACTGGCATAAAAACAGACACATAAATGAGTGGAACAAAATAGAGAATTTAGAAATAAACTGACTCATTTGGCCAATTAATCATTTACAAAGGTGCTAAAAACATATAGTAGATAAAGCATAGTCACTTCAAGACATAGTGTTTGGACAACTGGATAGCCACATGCAAAAGAAGAAAACTGGAGTCTTATTTTACACCATATGCAAAATAACTAAAGATCAATTAAAAGCATGAAATCATAAAAGCCCTAGAAGACATATGGAAAATGCTCCCTGATATTGGTCTTGATACTGATTTTTTTGTATGACACCAGTAGTGCAAGGAACAAAAGCAAAATTAAACAATGGGATTATATCAAACTCAAAAGCTTCTGTTCATAAAACAGTTAATAAAATGAAAAGGCAATCTTCAGAATGGGAAAAAATATTTTCAAACTATATATCTGATCAGAGTTAACAGAAAAAATGTACAAGGGACTCATACAACTGACTAGCAAAAAAAAAAAAATTCTCATTTAAAAATAGCAAAGGACCTGAATAGACACTTCTCCAAAGGCCAACAAAAAGCTAACAGATATACCACTATATGAACATTTTATTTTTTGCTTAGCAAATGTACTGACTGTTAGATTGTTTTTTTTTAATGGAAAAACATATCAGCTATTTCTTTTTATTCCTCATTGCTTTATTCTGGAGTTTTTTTTTTTTCCCAGTATTACTGAGGTATGATTGACAAATAAAAATTGTATATATTTATGATGTATAACAATGTTTTGATATACATATACATTGCAAAATGATTACCACAATGAAATTGATTAATATATCCATCGATTCAATAATCACTATTTTGTATGTATGTGTGTGTTTGTGGAGTGGGGGATAAGAACACTTGAGATCTACTCTCAGCATATTTTAAGTACACAATACAGTATTAACTATAGTAATCTCACTGTATGTTAGGCCTCCAGAACTTACTTATTTTATACTTCAAAGTCTCTTTGACCCTTTGACCAATATCTTCTCTTTTCTGCCACACTCCAGGCCCTAACAACCCAAATTCTACTCTCTATTACTTACGCATTTAACACTTTTGTAGATTTTATGTGTAAGTGAGATCAAGCTACATCTCTCTTTCTGTGTCTAGCTTATTTCACTTAACATAATGTTCTATGGGTTCATCCATGTTGTTGGCAAATGGGAGTATTTCCGTTTTTAAGGCTGAATAATAATACATTGTGTCTTTATCCATGCATAAGTTGTATGACACATAGCTTGCTTCTATATTTTAGCTATTGTGAATAATGTTGCGACGAACATGAGAGTGCAAATATCTCTGCAAGACAGTGATTTTTTTCCCTTTTTGGCTATATAGCTAGAAGTGGAATTGCTAGATCATAGGGTACTTCTATTCTTAATTTTTGAAGAACTTTAATCCTGTTTTTTGTAATGGTTATATATTCTCATCTACAGTGAGAATATAATATTATTTTGGTTTTGATTTGCATTTCTCTGTTAGTGATGTTGAGCACTAATCACATCACATTTACTGAATGGTGCTGGGGTAACTGGGCTATTGTTTTTGTCAGCTTTGTCAAGGATTAATGATTGTAGGTGTGCAGCATTATTCTGTTTTATTGGTCTATATGTCTGTTTTTGTACCAGTACCATGCTGTTTTGGTTACTGTAGCCTATAGTTTGAAGTTGGGTGACATGATGCTTCCAGCTTTATTCTTTATGCTTAAGATTGCCTTGCCTATTTGGGCTCTTTTTCTGGTTCCATATGAATTTTAAAATAATTTTTTCTTTTTAGTTTTGCGAATAATGTTATTGGTAGTTTAATAGGAATAGCAATGAATCCCTAATAAGCTTTGAGCAGTATGGCCATTTTACTTACACTGATTCTTCGTATCCATGAGCATGGAAAGTTTCTTCATCTGTTTGTGTCATCTCTGATTTCTTTAGGCAGTGTTTTGTAATTCTCATTGTAGACATCTTTCACCTTCCTGGTTAGCTGTATTCCTTAGTATTTTATTCTTTTTGTGGCTATTGTGAATGGGATTTCATTCCTGATTTGGTTCTCGGCTTGACTGTTGCTTGTGTAAAAGATTCTTGTGATTTTTGTATATTGATTCAAAAGTTCAGCAAACATACAACTTAAAACTGCAGCATGGTATGAAATTATTTTAGTATGTTATTCTTTTTGAGTATTTGTGCTTATGTGTTTTTATTCACATATGAATATACATGGCAATTATAAATGGCATTTGCTTTCTTTACAACTTTAATTTGAATACTATAATTGAAATGAAGTATTATTTAATCTATAATTTAATGCAACTGTAAGTACATGAACATATTTTCAAATTAATAAGTTTTGCAAATGTTACACATTTCAGTGAAATTACCAATGACATAATGGATAGAAGTGTAAAAACTTGCTTGTGATATATTACAGTTTGAAATATACCTTTATGCACAATAATGATAATACAATTAAATTCTCACAGAATCATTAGTTTTGTTTTGCACATTGTCCCTATGCTTTAGAGAAAACAACAGCAGAGGTCTAGAGTGTCTTTAGACTACTAAGCACAGCATTCGAACATCAAAAGTGGAATCTTAAAATCCACTAGTTTTGTTGCACATGCCTGTAAGACTTAATGCAATATATACTAATAAAAAGTTTTCCATGCCTAAGAAATTAACTTATTAAAAGTTTAAAGATAATCATTTAAGAAAAAAGTAGATTTTTCTATTTTTTCCCAAAAATATTTGGGTACAAATTAAGGAATACTTTTCTTTAATATCTTTAGTTTTTAAAAAATTATTTTGTGCTTGATATACACATAGCTATGTATTAGTCAAAGTGATTCTTCTGTTGGAATCTTAATTTCTGATACTTTATAGAAATATTTATTCATCAACAGTATTAGTATATAACATTAAGTAGTTAATAAACATTAGTTTATTTTAATTTTTCTTTTTACTTTCTATTATGCTTTTTCTCTTCGTGAATATTGAAGATGTACCAATACAAATATTTGTATTTCTTTTTAATTCAGTTCAGCTAGACAATGTCTTAATCTACAGCTTTATTTTACCAAAATCCTACTAAGTTTTAGAAAGCATGATTTTCTGAGATCTCTAATAGGTAAAAATGGCCAATGACTTGGTTTTAGCCTTTCTTCAGTAAATTTCACATAATACAGATAAAATTATGAATATTAAAGGAGACATTTTAATTAAAACCATTTATACTTCTTGAAATACAAATTATATAAAGGAGAGTATGATAAAGCTATCACAATATGATATAAGTATGATTTTGCATATTTTATAGGCAAACATAAAATCTAAGGTAGCACAACAAATTTTAAAGTAATATACATGCTTTAAATGATTGGTATGGATGTCTGTGGCTAAAGGACAAACACTAAAAGAAGCAAAGCAATAAACGTGGCTACTTTGCTTAAATAATAACAACAGAATATAGCTAGACTCTTGAGTTTGTAGGTTCAAGATATGAAAGATATTTATTCTATCAATGTTAATTAAGAATTTGCATAGCATTTGATGTTCTTTAAAATTCAAAATATATACTGTAAATATCTAAAGAGTATATAAATTTAATTTTTAATAGTTTATTTATTCTAAATGTTAGATATTAAAATGTCCCCTGCTTCATTTAATCTAAGAAATTAATTCTACTTTTAGCAACATATTTACAGAAATCCATGCTATAAAGGCACCTGCTTATAAGACAGGTGGTGCTATCTGCTTACATATGAAGAATAGGATCAAGAATAAAAGGTTGAATTTATTAAAGCACAGCAATGCACAATTTGTCCTGAAAAGTAACTAGCCCTACATTAAAATAAATAAAATAAAAACTGTGCTCTAGGGGAGCTCAGGGAATAATGGGTGAAATGTGTGAAATGTCAAGAATAATTAAGAAAAATGATAGTGCTAAATATCAGCAAAGGAAATACATCTTTCCTCCTACAATCTTCTCTTCCCATTTTCTTCTTTACTTTTAAATGTCATCTCTGTTCTCAAATTATTTAGAATAGTGCTTGCAAAAGGGTAGTATAATTTCTAGGTAATTTGACATATCCCCTTGATAAAATTGTTGTTTAGATATTTCTTTATTCGTGCTTCATTTAATATGAGTCCATTATTTTGTATGACTTAAATGGGTCAACATTTAATAAAATCCTGTGAAAGAGGTCAGCTTTCCAAGGGGGTAGCTTGATTTATCTTTGGATTTTTTTTTTCCACATCATTTCATAGAGTCTTCTTTTTTTGTAAGTGATTTACATGCAATTCTTTCATTTTACATAGGCATATATGTAATTATAAATTTAAATTTAGAGTAACACCATAATGAGATATGCTAGAGAGTAATTTTACATTCATTACTAGTTAATTATACCAAGCAGTTAATCCATATATTAGAAAAAGTTTTGATTTTATTCTTTAACATAAATATTAAAACCATACTTTTTAACTTATTTTCTCTAATGAGTAATTAGAGCTGAAAGCATGTATTTAAACAATTGAAATTTTCTGCTTTGATGAAAAAGTACAAAATTGTTCAAACATTTCTTAGAACTAATTCAGAGACTTAAAACACTTAAGAAATAAATTTTTGTAAGCTCATATAAGGTGAAAATACACAATATTAAAAACTCAAAGTCCCTGTTGTGATTCCGTCCTGCGTGGCTCTTCCCTTGAGCACTTGTCATTTATCTCCATCAACCTTCTCTCCCACCTAAGTGCATGACACCATCCAGTGAAGAGTCAATGGACATGAACATGAGACCCTGAGGCCCCAGAACTATATTTTTGGTTGTGAACTAAAGGCCAACAAAGATTATCACTTTAAGGTGGATAATGATAAAAATGAGCACCAGTTTTCTTTAAGAACAGTCAGTTTAGGGACTGGTGCAAAGGATGAATTGCACATTGTTGAAGCAGAGGCAATGAATTATGAAGGCAGTCCAATTAAAGTAACACTGGCAACTTTGAAAATGTCTATACAGCCAACAGTTTCCCTTGGGGGCTTTGGCATTACACCACCAGTGGTCTTACAGTTGAAGTGTGGTTCAGGGCCAGTGCATATTAGTGGACAGCACTTAGTAGCTGTGGAGGAAGATACAGAGTCAGAAGATGAAGAGGAGGAGGATATGAAACTCTTAAGTATGTCTGGAAAGCGGTCTGCCCCTGGAGGTGGTAACAAGGTTCCACAGAGAAAAGTAAAACTTGCTGCTACTGCAGCAGCAGCAGTGGGAGAAGAAGAAAGAAGAAAGGAGAAGGAGAGGAGAAGAAGGAGGAGAAGAGGGAGGAGAATAAGGAAGAGAAGGAGATAGAGGAGGAGGAGGAGGAGAAGAAGGAGAAGGAGAAGATTATTTTGATGAGGAGGAACTGAAGAAAAAGCACCAGTGAAGAAATATACAAGATACTCCAGCCAAAAATGCACGAAAGTCAAATCAGAATGGAAAAGACTAAAAACCATCAACACTAAGATCAAAAGGACAAGAATCCTTCAAAAAATGGTAAAAAAAAACAAACAAACAAACAAACAAAAAACCTAAAACACCAAAAGGATCTAGTTCTGTAGAAGACGTTAAAGCAAAAATGCAAACATATGTACAAAAAGGGGGTTCTCTTCCCAAAGTGGAAGCCAAGTTTACAATTATGTGAAGAATTGTTTCCACATGACAGACCAGGAAGCTATTCAAGATCTCTGGTAGTGGAGGAAGTCTCTTTAAGAAAATAGTTTAAACAATTAGTTAAAAATTTTCCATCTTCATTTCTGTAACAGTTGATATCTGGCTGTCTTTTTTTTTTTTTCCTTTGTTTGAGAGAGTCTTACACTGTTGCCTGGGTCGGAGTGCAGTGGTGTAATCTGGGCTCACTACAACCTCCACCTCCCAGGATCAAGCGATTCTCCTGCCTCAGCATCCCAAGTAGCTGGGATTAACAGGCGTCCACCACCACGCCTGGCTAATTTTTTGTATTTTTAGTAGAGACAGGGTTTCACTATGTTGGCCAGGCTAGTCTCGAACACCTGACCTCATGATCTACCTGTCTTGGTCTCTCAAAGTTCTGGGATTATAGGCATGAGCCACCATGCCAGCCCTGGCTGTCCTTTTTATAATGCAGAGTGAGAACTTTCCCTATCATGTTTGATAAATGTTGTCCAGATTCCATTGCCAAGAATGTGTTGTCCAAAATGCCTGTTTAGTTTTTAGAGATAGAAATCCACCCTTTGCTTGGTTTTAAGTATGTATGGAATGTTATGATAGGACACAGTAGTAGCAGTGGTCAGACATGGAAATAGCAAGGAGACAAAAATATACATGTGAAATAAAACTCGATATTTTAATAAAAAAGAAATCAGAAAAAAAATTAGAAAATCGCTTAGCATCCTTAATTAAGGGATGCAAGAAGACATCCCATCTCTGCTCTATAAAGCTAGAGCAGAAAGTCATATGCAAAGGAAGCACTAAAATTTTTAAGAAATGCAATGACCTGTGTTCAAATTCAAATTGGAGAGAGTAAAAAAGAACTGACCCTGAGAAACCCAAATAGTGATGTCAAGGACAAAAAAAAAATCCGAGAAACTTTTTAAAAGAGAAAAAGAAAGTCATGAAAATGATAAAGATACACAGGGAGGATTTAAAAAATTAGGAATCTGGCTGGGTATGGTGGCTCACACCTGTAATCCCAGCACTTTGGGATGCCAAGGCAGTTGGGTCAGTTGAGGTCAAGAGTTTGAGACCAGCCTGGCCAACATGGTGAAAACCCATCTCTACTAAAAATGCCAAAAAAAAAAAAAAAAAAATTAACCTAGTGTGGTGGTGGGCACCTGTAATCCCAGATACTCAGGAGGCAGAGGCAGAATTGCTTGAACCCAAAAGGTGGGGGCTTCAGTGAGCCAAGATCGTGCCACTGCACTCTAGCCTGGATAATAGAGACTCTGTCTCAAAAAAAAATAAAAATAAAATATATGTATATAATATATATAGATTATATATATATTTATATATAATTTTATATATTCCTAATATATAAATATATAACATATATTTATAAATATATTATTTTACATACATATATATGGAATCTGCCTTAAGGAAATGAGATGTTTTCAAGGCAACAATCAGAACATTTGAAATAAGCAGTAATTGAAGACTCACTAAAAAGATATCCCTAAGTGATAAAATGTCCTAAGTCTGCATACTGGAAAATTTTAGTACATTCAAAAGTCAACACAGAGAATCAGCATCTAGGCACATCCCGACAGCACTCTTGAATTCTACTAACAGACAAGATTCCTTTAAGGATACAGGCACACAAAATCGGTTATGTATAGGAACAAAATAAGGTTGACCTCAGACTCAACAACACAAAATGCCAGAGAACATAGCAGCAATATCTCCAAATATTTGAGAAGAAAGCTTTGTGACACAATATAGTTAAGTGTGGCCACTGTGGTTTCTATGGATAAAGGCCATGGAAAGAAGGCGAAAACATCGCCTTCTTCACATAACCCTATTTTTAAAATTACCTGTAGATGTGCTCCTGCAGACTTCAAGATAAACCAAACCAAGAACTCAAATGGAGGAAGAAGACAGTTTGGCAGCTTCTTACAAAACTATACACAACCCAGCAATCACACTCTTTGTTCTTTACCTGAGTGAGTTGAAAGCTTATGTTCCCCACAAAAACCTGTACACAAATGTTCATCGTAGCTTTTCTCAAAACTTGGAAGCAACCAAGATGTCCTTGAGTAGGTGCATGGATAAATAAGTGGTGGGACATCCAGACAACGGAGTATTATTCAGTATTAAAGTGAAATGAGCTATCAAGCCATGAAAAGACCCACAGAAATGTTAAATGCATATTACTAAGTGAAAGAAACCACTCTAAAATGGCTACATACTGAATGATTCCATCTATATGACATTCAGGAAAAGGTGAAACCATGGAGACAGTGGTTGCCAGGACAGTGGGGAGAGGGAGGGAGAGAAGGATGAATAGGTGCTACACAGGGAATTTTAAGACGGTGAAACTACTCTGTATGATAGGCAGTGATAGATACTTGGTTGTTATGCATTTGTCAAAGTCCACAGAATGTACAACATAAAGAAGGAACCCTAAACTATGGACTTTAGTTAATAATAATGTATCACTATTGGCTCGTCAACTGTAACAAATGTATCACACTAATGCAAGATGTTCATAATACAAGAAATTGCAGTGGGGATGATGGGATATATATGAGTGAGGAGATCTCTACTCTCCTTTCAACTTTTTTTTTTGTAAACCTAAAACTACTCTGAAAAATTGATTTAAGTGGAAGTAATGATATCACAAAAATTGATTTAGGTGGAAGTAATGATATCAAAGGATTGGCAAGTCTTCTTAGATTAGATCCCAAATTCGGTTGAACTGCATGTGTTCAGTGGTCTTTGGGAGCCTGAGAGCAAAGCCAGACCCCAAAGTCCTTCTCTTGGTGGTTTTCTGCTGTTTTCTTCAAGCTCTGCCATGTCTGAACTCTGTTTGCCATTTTTCTTGCCCTATTTGATGGCTCTTGAACAATCACAATTCTCTTCTGGTTCAGTTCTTACTAACAGAGGTCACATCCTTTATGTTGTTGGTATTCTATGCTGGGAGAATCACTAAACACTTCTGTCTTTCCATTTACAACAGTGGAGCTACACATAGTGACATAGCAACCATTTTCACAATCAAGGAACCTGAATAGCTGAGAAACTAATCAATTTAATTATCCAATGCCCAAAGGCTCAGAAACAGGCAGCACCAGACACCTTGGGAAGTAGGAGTAAAAGTCGATCTGAAAAGAGAAAAGTGGGTGAAAGCCTGTTAAAGAAGCACATATCCCCCAGATGCCCTCATCCCCTCAGCTCGGCTCGGGAGCAGTCCCTCCTTCACGCTGTGGAAAACCGTAGGGTTATTCTCTGGAGAGTACAAAACAGATTCTTCAGGCTAAAAAGTACCAGATGCAACTGAAGGCAAGGATGACATACTGGGAGTTGATGTATCCAGCTTTCTTCTCAGGATCCTGGATTTCAGGATCCTAGAAACCATATACTCTTCCACAAGGAATTTGGGAGAAACTTCTACAGAAATCAAAATAGTCTCTAAGAGAAAAAGAAAAACTAAGAAACTAATAAGAGGATTCTCTGCAAAATGACCCAGGAGGACCACTATATGGTGAAACCCTCAGTTGACAAGCCTTTTCCACGGACCTGAATGTCTAACCAGCTTTTCAGTGCCCTACTCCTTTGAATAGATGGTACATGAAAAGACAACATCATTAATTATCAAGGAAATGCAAATCAGAACCATAATGAGGTAACAATACACACCCTCTAGAATGTCTAAAATTTAAAAACTGACAATACCAAGTGTTGATGAAAATGCAAAGCAATTAGAATGCTCACATTGCTGATGAGAGTGTAAAATTGGTACAACCACTCTGGAAAATAGTTTGACAGTTTCTTATAAAGTTATGAATACCCTTGCCACAAAACACAGTAATTTCACAACTTGGTATTTAGCCAAGAGAAATGGAAACATTTTTCCATATAAACAGTTGTACATGAATCTTCATAACAGCTTTATGCTCCAAACTGAAAGCAAGCCAAATGTCCATCAATAAATGAATAAATAAACTGTGGTGTGTTAATATAATAAAATTAATTAATAGAATAGAATAAAAAGGAAAATAAACCAGAAATCCACACACAATTGATGAATTTCAAAAACATTAGATATGCTAAGTTTCTATGAAATTCTATAGTAAGCTAAACTAATATATAGTGGCATAAAGCAAATCATGTGGTTCCTGGGGCTGGAGGTGGGGCAGTGGGAAGGGATAGTAACTGTAAAGAGGCACCAAGGGTAATGGAAGTGTTTCTTGTCTTGATTGTGATGAGGGTCACATTTTTTTTTCACGTGCCTGCCAATATATATCACATACCTGCCAATACATGGCAAAGTGTATTGAACTTTAACACTGGAACCTTTGTTATATGTAAATTATACCAATGGAATGAAAATACAAATTATATCTCAGTGAAGTTGACTGAAAAATCACTCATGAGACAGCCAAGGATCACTGAACATTTAAGGAAAGCATGTAGCATGGAAGGCAGGGGCCAAGAAAGACACGTGGAAGAGGCAAGATGAAGAAAACAGACCGTTGGTGGACAAGAAAACATTTAAAAATAAAATATCACCATTAATCTTCAGAGATATTTTCTCCAAAAATAATACATCTACAAAACAAGAAAGATTACTATAAGAAAAGAATATTCAGAGAACAAAAAAGAGCTTTTGTAAATTAAAAATACAAGAGTAAAAACTTTTTACACTGAAAAGGAACATTGGAAAATTATAAGAAAATCTTCCACAAAGCAGGAGGAGAAAACTAAAGGGATGAAAACAGAAAATAAAAGAAAATTAGGGCCCAATTTAGTTGAATGTGAATTATAGGAGTTCCACAAAGAGAAGAGAAAGAAAACAGAGAGGAAAAAAATCATCAAAGAAATAATTCAAGAAAGTTTTCCAGAACTGGAGCCTGTTTCCAGATTGAAAGGGCCCACCGAATATCCAGTGGATGAAAACAGACTAAATCACATCATGACAAAATTTCAGAAACTAAAGACAAAGAGGAGAGGCTTTCAGTAAGGGGGAAGGGTTTTCATACAAATAGTCAGGAACCAGAATTGATTTAGGCTTCTTGGTTGCAGCATCAGAAGCTAGAAGACAGGGACTAAATCTTTAAAAAATTCTGAGGGTGAATTCTAACTGACCTAGAATTTTAAATCTAGACAAATTATCAATTATTGATGAGGGTATAATAAATTTTCAGACATGTAGGGTCTCAAAAAATGTACGTCTCATATATTCATTTTAGAATATTAGTAGTTAGGAAACTACTAGAGATTGTGATTCATCAAAACAAAAGATTAAATGTAGAAAGAGACGGGGACCAAGTGCAGTGGCTCACACCTACAATCCTGGCACTTTGGGAGGCCAAAGTAGATAGATTCCTTGAGCTCAGGAGTTCAAGATCAGCCTAGGCAACATGGGAAACCCTATCTCTACAAAAAATACAAAAATTAGCTGAGCCTGGTGGCGTGTACCTGTAGTCCCATCTACTTAGGAGGCTGAGGCAGGAGGATCACTTGAGCCCAGGAGGTGGAGGTTGCAATGAACCAAGATTGGGCCACTTCACTCCAGTCTGGGTGACTGGGGGAGACCCTGCATCAAAAAAAAAAAAAAAAAAAAGGGAGGGAGAGGTTGGAGGTGGAATCAGGGACTGGAGTATCTAAGAAGGAACTAAGAGAACTCCCCAGATGTGGTGAGGTGGAACCCTAGATAATGTCTATATCACAGCCAGCCCAAACTAGAGCAGGTAAGAGGGCTACAGAGGCAGGTACTTCAAGAAAATGAACTTGAATAAATTGCTGATGCATCTTGAGATATCATGAGCAGATTTCTGGAAGCAACTGAGAATTTGGGCTTGAGTTGGTGATAATAATGTACGAAAAAGTAAGCAAATAGAAAAATTAAGACAGGTCATTCCAGAGCAAATAAAACCTTATTCAGGAAAGGAAAAGTAGCCTTAATTATAGGACACTCAAAAATTCAGCTGTGAATAATACTTACATCATCATAATATTATAAATATTGAATATTATGCAACCAAATTTATGATGTAATTGAATTGAAAGCCTAAGGAGATGGGAAACATGCATGCTTGTGAAAAATCTAGAAGTAGCAGTAGAGCATGTTATTTAATCATTCAGAGGAAAATGGAATCAGCTGAAGGGTTGAATGTGGTTGCTCCTGGGAAGCAAGAAATTAAGGAAAAGGGTAATGACTCTATAATTTTGTAACAAGTCTTGCAGACCTCTTAAAACCTAGCACATGACACCTAGCTCCTTGGAGAAATGGCTGACTCCAGGGCTAGGAGGGGATGTGTACAAGATGAGCCTAGAACAGATTGTTCTGCCAAAAAGTAACAAAGTGCTCAAAGAATGCTGGAGGCAGGTCACAAGGACATGAGCCAGCCTGAAAGGCTCCCTCTGGCCATCTCTGGGACACCCTGAACACCAAAATACTTAAATACAATAATGTATAAACAGGTTATTTTGGGGGGAAAAAAAGAATTAGCCTATACTGAAAATGATAAATAACAAATAATAAATACATAAATGGGGGAGAAGGGAGGTCTCTTGAAGAAGGCCAGAAGCCCACTGGTGAATGTGGAAGGAGTGCTGGGGTTAGAAAACCATCATTTTGTAATCATCATGATAAAGATTGAATCAGTCAAGGATCATCAGCAGATACTAATTCTAGAGGAAATTTTGATGAGAAGCAGCATATTTATATGGTCTTAAAGTGTGTATCCACAGGCCACTTATTAGTTGCAATGAAGAAAAAAAGGAAACTAATTCTATAGTGGGAGAAACAGGATAATACCTTGACAGGATGATCAAAATTAAGCACAGCTATGAGGGATCAGTGAATATTATGTGCTTCCAAATGTGATACCCTGAAAAGGACACTGTATCTCCAATACAGTATTCTGGCCACGAAGGAATAGCCATAATTTAATCAAAATGAAACATTTATATAAATGAGTAACATCCTAGTTTAAAAAGGTAGGCGGGAGGGACTGCATTCTCAAAAGAAAAGTCATTGTCATAAAAGTCAAAAAGAAGGCTGTGAAAATATTTCGGATGATGACAACTAATCATAATACTTGACCCTAGACTAGATTCTGTGCTGAAGGAGAAAGATGCTGTTAAGACATTATTAGAGCAACTGAAAAAATTGGAATATGGACAGTACATGAGATAAAATTATTACATCAATGCAGGTTGTAAGTGTATGAAATTGATAACTGTACCATGGTTATGTAAGAAAATATCTCTATTCTTTGGAAATATCAAAGTATTTAGGGGTAAATGACCATGATCTATAACTTACCTTCAAATGTTTCCCCAAAAAAATTAGAGAGAGAAGGAGAGAGAGAAAACATGATAAACCAAATGGATTTAAAATGTTATCAATGAATAAATTAAGATACAGGAACGTCCCTTATTCTATTTTTATTTTTTAGAAGTTTGAAATTATTGTCAGATTAAAAGTTTAAAAGAAACTAAGCACATTTTAATAACTCCAAAATTTTAATTACAAAAACAGCAATACTAAAAAAGGCTAATAATACAAGGTGTATGTACCTTGGAAAATAAAATATTACTAAAGCATTTGAAAAAAATCACATTGAGTAACCTGAGTATTGATTATGTTATTTGGGAAAGGCTAATAAACCACAGATGTCATAGATACAGATATAGATCAGTTATAGATCAGTTATAGATTATAGGTAGGTAGGTAGGTAGATTGATTGATTGATTGATTGATTGATTTCCATGTCCTGCTTCATGTTTTTTTCCCATCTAGAATCTGTTATGTACTCACAATGCTTAAAGTTCAGAATATACTGTATGGTCTCAGTGATTTGAAAAACATTAAAGTATAACTATAAAAATTATATTGTATTATTACTTTAAGAAAATATATACAACTGAATTTCATTTTCTGCTTCATAAATTTATGTATTTTCCAAACCTTCTCTAATAAGCATATATTACATTTATCAATATAGATACAATTTTAAAAATCAGCCTGTATAACCCTGTATGTATTATATGATCACAATCGTGTAAAATTATAGACAAAAAAAAAGGAAAGGTAACGTATAAAAATGATTATTTCTGGGTGGTGAGAACATGATTTTTTTTCTTCTTTCAGTGTTTCCATATATTCCTAATTACTGCTATTATGATAAATCATGTTCTTTTTTATCAATGAGAGTTACAGATTATTTTTAAAATGAGATTCTCACTCTCTGCACCAAAATCAATTCCAGTGATTTTAGATAATTAATTTTACAAATTGTAGCAAACTAGGAGAATATAAAATCAAATATGACTCAAACCTCTTGAAGGGAGTGGTTTTCTAAACTTAGGAAGAGAAATCATAAAGAAAAAGATCTGCCATATAAAAATTCTGTAATATCGTCATCAGAATAGCATCTTAAGTCCCGAGGGCGTAACTCCACATGTTGAAAGATATGCTGACATAAGGCTCCTAACCATTCAGCCCACTGGCCTTAATCTCCCTCCCACCCGCTCGCCTTCCCAGCTCAGATTGGCCCTGGTTGTTCATTCCCTTCACTCCCACCTCTCCTGCAAGACAACCTGAGAGGTTCTGGTGCAACAGGCACCATTCTTGACCTTGACACAAAGCAATGACAATTCTTGACACTCTCCAGTGCTCTCTTTGCTTCCTGACTCTACCAAGAATGAAAACTAGAGAAAGCCAGTATCCCTTTTTTTAATCCCACTTCCTGCCAGAAGGCTGTCTTCCCAGCTCGGCCAAGGACTCCTGCAGAAGGGCCAGCGAGGCATCCTCCTCTCTCCAGGACGCGTCTTTGTCTCGATCGCGGTGCTGTCTCTGGCAGCGAGGCACACCATCTGCTCATGCCTCCCGCCAGCTGCCGTCTCATCTTAGCTCTCCGTCTCCCCTGAGAACTCCCTGACTTTCGGGCCCATGGTTTTCTCTCCTGCCCTTGCTCAGGAGTGGGGCTTATCTTCTGGGAGCTTTCACAATCTCTCCCTGTCACTTAGCTTCACCCTGGTTTCCCCGCGAGGCCTGAGATCTGGAGCCCTCCCCAGTGAGTCCCCTACTATCATCTATGCCATCACACAGGGTGATAGGAGAGAGTGTGCATCTAGGGAAGTGCTTGAGAGAGCTCACAGGGGATTTACAGCTTCCGCCAGGAGGAAAACATATCCTGGGGCTCCAAGTCCCAGGGGATCTTAGTTTCAATTCCCACATGGAGTCTCAAACCTGTGAATCATATCCAAAGTTGAAATTTTACTTTGGTATCTGTGTAGAGAACACTCTCTTCGCACCGTGTCTTTCTCTGCTGTCACACCACCGCAGCAACAATCACCCACATAAAAGGCTTCTGTGACCAAAAGTTTCCTCCTCACACACCAAGCAGCGGACGCTAGCTGGGTGTCCTCCAATTCAATGCTGCTGCTATCCATCTGGAGACTGTGTCAGATCCCACAGGCTAGAGGCTCAGTGCCCAAGACTGCCCACCATATCCCCAGATACCAGTCGCAAGTCTAGGCCTCTGGAACTTCTGATCACCTGGCTTCAAGTTGGGGTTTCCATGATCCCCTCTTTAGGTTCAATTAATGTGCTGGAGCAGCTCACAGAACTCAGGGCAACACTCACATTTGCTGATTTGTTATAAAGGATATTACAAAGGAGGAGTTGTGTAGGGTGAGGTATTGGGGAGGGGGCATGGAGCTTCCAAGCCCTCCTTGGGACACACTCCAGGAACCTCCACTAGTCGAGCTATCTGGAAGCTCTCTGACCCTAGTCCCCCTGAGTTGTTTTTGTGTTTCTTTGAGACAGAGTTTCACTTTTGTCACCCAGGCTGGAGTGCAATGGCATGACCTCGGCTCACCACAACCTCCGCCTCCCAGGTTCAAGCGATTCTCCTGCCTCAGCCTCCTGAGTAGCTGGGATTATAGGCATGCCCCACCACACCCTGCTAATTTTGTATTTTTAGTAGAGATGGGGTTTTTCCATGTTGGTCAGGCTGGTCTCGAACTCCTGACCTCAGATGATCTGCCTGCCTCCGCCTCCCAACCCCCTGACTTCTTATGGAAGCTTCATGATGTCAGTGTCCCTTCCCCCAGTGTATAGGGTGAGGCCCTCCCTGGGCAAGGTCCTAAGGCTCTAAAGCCCACCATCGGAAAGGTGGAGGAAGATCACGGTCCTGCCTTGAGGCAGGTGAAAAGACAACAGGAAAAGGTTGGAGAGAAGAGCACGTTCATTTAGATGAGACTCTTCTTCCACCTAGAATGCTCTCCCCAACCTGGCTCCACATTTTTAAGGTAGGCACATCCGTGAGGCCCAGAAGAAATGCTGTCTCCTTCAGGAAGTCTTCTTTGCTCTTCCAGATGAATGTCATCATTCCTCCTTCTCAAATTCCCTAGTCCTGTATTCAGACATCCCCTGGGAAAAATGTATGCTGTCCAAGCCCTGCTACAATGCCTGTCCCCTCCCTTTCTCAGCCTGCTCCTGAGGCCTCAGCAGCTACAAGGCCCAGCTCGGTCAAGTTGCAGCATCAACCGAATTGACTGAGCCAAGCTGCTTGCAGGCCCAGAAGGATCATGGTACTCATTCTCAGTGAATGGCTGCTGAATGAATGGAGGCATGAAATTCCCACCCTGACCACAGAGCTCTGTGTGCATGGCTCTCTCATGTCCTGCAACCCTGCAGTCTCCATAATTACCTGGTCCGTGCCAGGCTCAGAACACGTGAGCCCAGGAGGGTGCTCATAACACAAATGGGTTACTGGCTCGGCTCATTTTCTTCTTCCCCTCATTATGGGCCAGGTCCCTAGAAGCAGAGTCAGAGATGGAGATGAGTCGGAGTCAGAGATGGAGATTCTTAGGCAAGTGAGTTTTTTCTAAGGGAGTGCTCTCAGGAGAAACCCATAGGGGAGTGAGAGGAGTAGGGGAAGGAGCTCAGTGAGGATGTCAGGGGAAATCCGGCCACAGCTTGATCCCCTGGGGAGCCCTGGAGCACAAGACAAGGTCATCCTGGCCACAGAGGCAAGAGGGCTGGGCTGAGAGACCCCCCATTTGTCAGCTATTGGCCACCATGCCTCCACGATAGAGTAAGGGAGAACTTGTAACCTCCCATACCTCCAGCCTCCAGGGAAGGGTACAGGTGTGTGCAATTACCAGCCAACACCTGCAGCAGCTCAGAGATGGGGGTACCGGCTCGGTAAAGGGTGTCTAGGTGAGACATCAACAATATCTATTGTATCTCCTTACTTTTTCTCTATCACCCACATTTTCTTTTGACATGTCTGTCACCAGCTTACTCTTTTTTTTTTTTTAATATTCATAGTTGGATGTGAACACAACCGACTAATTCCAATCTTAATCAATAATACTGAAACCCCAGACTCCTTGCTTCTATGGACTAGACAAGGCTTCATTTGGAATTGTTATCACAGAATTTTAGACACCATCTAGTGTTGTTTCTCCATTTCACAGATGAAGAAACTGAGGCACAGAGAGACACACTTTACCTTGTCCAGGAAATTTTGTGGCAGAACCAAGGCAGAGGCTGCCTAACTTAAGAGCTATTCCACCATACCTCTACTTATGCATATAGCATTGCATTAGGACTATTTTGCTGATATTTTCTAATTAATCATGATTGGAAATGACTATTAGATGGAATGCTTGGGAAAAAGTTGCATGCCAGGAATAGCATTCCCTCCTGTGGTTTATGTCTTAGATGAGGACATGGAGTTAAGCCAGATATAGAACCTACTTTAAACCTTACAGAGTTTTTAAACCAAACTTGAACCTTCTGGAGTTCATTTATTTATTCTTGGCAACTTTCAGCTTCCTGATTCTTGGAAAGTTGCTGGCTCATTTAGAAGAAAAACTCATGAGACTTCTTGTGCATTGAGTAGCTCTTACAAAACAATCTTTTGAAGTGTAAAGTGTAAATGAATAAGAAGCAGAAGACAGAAGTTCTCCTAAAATACACATGGATGTAATCATTAAGGCAACAGGCACTCTAGCAAAATGCATAATTGTTCTTTGTGCCTGAAACACTGTGGAAATAGTCTTGTGCTCAGCAAATCCCAATCATGGTAGAGTATTTCCTTTGTCTGAGACTCTCCTTAACTATGTGAGTAACATAGGTTGATCCCAGAGGGCACCAGAGGGAGCATAGCCAGGCCTGGATTCACTCCACACTGTCTCCCAGGCATTTTTCTTGCAATAATATCCTCTATCAATCAAGCTTCTTTCTGCTTCCTAATTCAAACTGGTCAGAATCATGTGATGCCTAAATAGGACAACTGCTTTTCTGCATTTAGAGGCCTAATACTCCAAAGGCTGAATGCCATGAAAGAAGAGTCTCCCTAGAACACAGATAATTTCTTCTGATACACATAAAACCTTTTTGCTTCTTATTTGGCCTTTAGGAGACCAACTGGTCTTAGTCCTGCTTCACATGTTGGGTTTCTTCTAGCCCAAGTTTAGTTCAAGTTTCATTACGATTTCTTCCTTTTTTTTTTTTTTTTTGGAGATACAGTTTTACTTTGTCACCCAGGCTGGCGTGCAATTGTGCAATTATGGCTCACTGCAACCTCAACCTCCCAGCCTCAAGCCATGCTACTACCACACCTGGCTAATTTTTGTAGAGATGGGGTTTCACCATGTTGCCCAGGCTGGTCTCTAACTTCTGGGCTGAAGCAATCCACCCACCTTGGTCTCCCAGAGTGAGATTATAGGCATGAGCCAATGCGCCCATCCCAATTTCTTAAACAGTTTTATTCTGCTGTATGTTATAGAAGATGGCTTTCTTCCTTAATAGCCAGTCTAAGTGTTGAGGCAAAGAGCAAAATAAGCAATTGTCTAGTGCCCGGAAACTCATTTTGGTTGTTCTGGACAATTGGTTCCTAGTTCACCTCCCACATTACTCCTCTTTGGCATGATCCAGGGAGAGTATTATAAATTCTCCCTCCACGCCACAGTTAACACGGACCATCACCCTTTCCACACAACTGCAACAAATGCTCAAGACCAGTTTTAATGATATTCACGAGCTTTTGAACATTCCAGATCTCCCTATTTGGAAAGATGGCAGCTACATCATAGCTGAGTAGATGGGACACAGGCTTTGGAGTCAGCTGACCCAGGTTTAAATCCTGATTTTCCCCCTCATTAGCTTTCTGGCCTTGGGTAAGAGACTTGACATTTCTGAATCTAAGCTTCCTCCTTTGTATAGTAGAGGTAACACTGCTTAGCTTGCAGGGTAGACATGAGAGTCTAATGAGTTAATGTTCAAAGAGGACCAGCCCATAATAGGTGCTCAAAAACTGGGAGTAGTTACTACTATTTTTGTTTTGGTGACATCTATCCTTCATTGCAGATTGTGCAAGCGTTCCCAAATCTTAGAGACCTCTGCCGGCATCTGGGACCAACCTCTGAACCATTGCTCTGAGCTAGTACCACCAGCCACTTACTGTGCTTTTTCTCTTCTTACTCCCTCCACCCGGCCACAGTGAGGAGAGTGTAGCCTCATGAAGGGCGGAAATGACTTTCTCAAGGTTTCTCAAATGAGGTAGGCCCTTCTGAGCAAGGGGATCCCGGAATTACCACTCCTTGTTATTTCTCGAGCTTTTCGATGGAGATGGGGAAACATTTTGAAGCATCAGCTCTTTTCCTTCTCCTGATTTACCTCTACTTCTGACTTAAAAAAAAAAAAAAATTAGCCATTGGCTGCTGCATACTCTAGCTCCCACCAGAGATGGCCAAATTTCCAGATATTTCCAACTACATATCAGGTGCCTGGAAATGTGGGCCTAGAGTTTGGAAAAGGGGTAGAAGATGGAGACATGGATTTGGACATCCTCTACCTGAGATGTTAGCTGAGCTTCGGGGGAGGGCCGGGGGGTTGGGGGGGAGGAGGTGAATGCAGTCTCTGAGGTGATAACTGAGCTCATATGCTAAGAGATCACGTGTAATATATAATATGATCTATTATGTAATAGCCAAAAAATTTTGATAAAGCAAAATAGTGAGAGAAGAACTCACCCCACAGGTTGTGAAGACATATATAAAGATACTTTGAAAGAAAATAAGTGGTGCAGTGCCTGATAGAACAAGATAAGCAGTCAGACCATAGTACACAAAAACAACTTCATATGTGATCAGTAAATGGCTCTGGGTCATGTAATTATTGATTAGTTATTTGAAAAATCCAGTTAAGTCTTGAGACAGAGACAGATAGCGCTTACCAAATATTCTATGGGATCCCCCCCCAACTGGAAGCAAAAGACAACAATGGTAGAGTTGCAGGTAGAAGTAGCCTGGTTCCCTGAGTCACTGCCTGGAAGGGCCCCAAACAAGGAATGCCATCCAAACATCACTGGGCTTGATGTGAGTGAAACCTAAGGCTTTGTTGTGTTAAGGCATTAGATTTCAGGGTTTGGCCATTGTAGCAGCTGGCATTAATTATCTCAAATACCAACACCTTTGCACCTTACACCACATATTAAAATCAAAATAAATTCTAGTTAGAATAAGAAATAAAATGTTGAAAACAGAAAATAAAGGAGGATGTTTATTCAGTCACTGGATGGGGTTTTCCTAGGCCTGAAAGCAGTAGAAGAAATTAGAAAAGGGAAGATCCATAGTCTGACTACATACAAATTTTAAAATTCTGTTTGAGACAGATTTGAATTTCAAAACAGAATTGAACAACACTTGGGGAAAGTACATTTGCAGCAAATATGAGGAAGGGTTAATATCTTCAATATTTACTGAGCTCATAAAAATGGAGGCCAAGGGAGAGAGAAAGGATTATCTGAAGCAAAGTTTTAATCATAGCTGGCTTGTCCTGTACCTGAAATGTTTCTAAGTTCCCTGTTGCTGCCAGTTGGTTTGCGTTCTGTACATGCAAACTGTATTTAACATTGGCTTAAACCCAACCTAATTAGTAAAGTCAATCTGCCGCAAAGAAAAGATCATTATAATGCTTCGTGCAGCCAAATGTCCATGATGTGCTGCATGTGTTATTGGAAGTTCTCCACATGACGGCTCCCCTCTGTTGGTGCAAGAAATTTAGGGCTGGTCATACACCCCTTTCTGGGGGCTCAAGAGGAATGGTGGGATTGTCCCCAGGAACAGAGGCAGGAGCAGACAATGGAGAAATTTGAGGCAATTTTAAAAATGCATTCTGCTTGTACTCAATGAATTCTATTATGGAGGCCATTATGTAGTGCTACTTACTTCCTATGCATTACCTCATTTAACCCTCACTCCAGCCCTATAGCTAAGTATCATTTCCTCTTTTTCAAATGAGGAAACTGAGGCTCAAGTTGAGGAAGTAATTTGGCCAAGGCTACATGGGAACTGGCGGAGCTGAGATCTGAATTCCAATATGTATGACTCCAGGGACAGGTACCCAATCGCCGCCAACATTACCTCCTGCTGAAGTAAAGAACGTTTCTAAGTAAATGACATTTCTTGGCAATACCAGCGTTGGGAGAATGGATACAGAGGGAGGCAAGGGTACAACTACTGTTGCCAGCTACCTTCTGACTTGAAACAACTAAGGAAATTCCAGACAAAATATATGAAACAGATACTGGATACGAGGAAGAGAAGAATAGTGATCCTTAGGAGATGGGAAACAAATTATATGAGTCCCACAATTGCCCCACCTATCTGCCAGGCCACAGTGCAGGAAGGGGGAACCCAGGCAGAACCCAGAAGTCCCCTTAAGCTGAGGAGATGGAGGTACAGTGCCAAGACAAATAGAATTCATATGCCAGAAAATAAACAATAGAAAGATACCGAGGCAGAAAACTCCAGCAATCTGTAAGAGTCCTCTTCGAGTCTTCAGCTACTTCTCATCAGTACACATAAGTGAGGAAACAACCCAAGACCAGGGGAAGAATAAAGATTGGGGGGAAATTCTTGGCGCTCACACAAGGCTGCAAATGGTTCTTGCTTTTAACAGTCAGATTGGGAAACTTCAAGATTTATGAGGCATTGGGTAAGAGACCCAAAAGAATTTTACCTAATTTGTGGGGCAAAATTAGTCCCAGAATAAATTTTTTTTCTGGTTCAGTCTAACAAAGCTTAAAATCAAAACCTAAAAAGTCAAACTGTTTCCAAATAACTTAACTTCATCCCAGAATAAATCTCAAGGATCTTATGAGAATAAAAATATATATATATTCAGTACCCAACAAGTATGATTCACAATGTCTGATGTCTAACAAAAAGTTAGGTATGAAAACAAGCTGGACAATAAGATGCATAATAAGGAGAAAATCAGTCCATTGAAACTGATGCAGAAATGACATAGATGATAGAATTAATAGATGAGGGAATTAAAAGTCATTATAACTGCATTCCAGGTGTCCAGGAAGCCAAAGGAAAAGAAAGATTGATCATGTTTAGTAGAAATGTAGCAGATAAGAAAAAAAAAACTAAAACAATGTCTAGAGATGAAAATCTACAATGTATGAGATGAAACATAAACCGGATAAAAACCACAGAGAAAAGAATACTGAACATATAACAATAGAAACTATCTAAAATAAGATACTGAAAGAAAAAAAAACCTGAGAAACAAATAGAGCATTAGTGAGCTGTGGGACATCTTCAAGAAGCCCAATCAATACCCAGGCAGTTGAAGCTCCCAAAGGAGGAGAAGACAGAAAAAAAAAGTAGAAAAAAATAATGGCTGGAAATTTTCCAAACTTGATGAAAACTATATAATAACATATTCAAGAAGCTTAACAAACTCCAAACACAAGAAACATGAAGAAAATTACACCATATACTATAAGCAGTTGCTTAAAACCTATGAGAAAGAAGAAATCTTTAAAGTATCTAAAGTAAAATGCCCCTACGTACAGAAGAACAAAGATAAGCATGCAGGAGACTAATCAGAAACAATGTGAGCTGTAAGAGTGAAACCATATTTTAAAAACACTAATAGTAAAAAAGTTAACCTAGACTTTTATACCCAGCAAAAATATATTTCAAAAGTGAAGATGAAATGAAGATTTTTTAAATTGTACAAATGCTGAGCAAATTAATCACAAGCAGATGACAGGAACATTAAAGCAAATGCTTCAGACAGAAGGAAAATGATACCAGATACAAATGTGGCCCCACCCAAAGGAATGCAGAGCCTGGAAAGGATATAACTATGTGTCTAAATAGATCATTTTTCTTGTTTAATCTCTTTAAAGCATGGCTGACTCTTAATTTTTTTTTTTTTTAGATGGAGTTTCACTCTTGTCCCTCAGGCTGGAGTGCAATGATGCAATCTTGGCTCACTGCAACCTCCACCTCCTGGGTTCCAGCGATTCTCCCACCTCAGCCTCAAAAGTAGCTGGGATTACAGGTGCCCACCACCATGGCCAGCTAATTTTTGTATTTTTAGAAGAGACAGAGTTTTACCATGTTAATTAGTCTGGTCTTGAACTCCTGACCTCAGGAGATCCACCTGCCTCAGCCTCCCAAAGTGCTGGGATTACTGGCATGAGCCACCTTGCCCAGCCAGCTGACTCTTTATAGCAAAAATGATAGCAAGGTATTTGGGAAGGGAAAATGGAAGTATATTGTTGTAAGTTTCTTATACTTGCATGAAATAGTGTATCACTTGCAGGTGGCATGTGATTGTTAAAAATGTATGCTGTATACCTTGAAGCAGTCTTAAGAAAAGTAGAGCTAATAACTCTACCAAGGACATAAAAAGAAGTAATTAAAAATACAGAATTAATTCAAAAGAAAACAGTGAGTCATTAGAATTTAAAACTCAATCAAATTCAACTATATTTTAAAAATCACATTAAATGTATATGGTCCAAGAGTCCCAGAAAAAGCCAAAAACTATCAGATTGGATAAATAAAGCAAGCTACAAATATAGGCTGCCGACAAGAAACTCATTTTAAATATAAAGACACAGATTAAAAGGAAAGGGATGATGTGATGGTTAATTTCAGGCATCAACTTGATTGGATTAAGGTATGGCTGGTAAAGCATTATTTCTGGATGTGTCTGTGAAGGTGTTTCCAGAAGAGACTGCCATTGGAATCCATGGACTGGGTAAGGAAGACCCATCCTCACCCAATGTGAGCCCACATTATCCCATTGGCTGAGGCCAAGATAGAATTAAAAAGCAGAGGAAAGGTAAATGTGAGTTCATTTTCTCTCTCTCTCTTCTGGGGCTGACACCCTTCTTTACTGGCTCTTGGATATCATAACTCCAAACTCTCCAACCATTGGGCCCCAGGACTTGCACTAGCAGCCCCCTGGGTTCTTGAGCATTAAGCCTTGAACTCAGTTACACTATTGGTTCCCCTGGTCCTCAGGCCTCTGGACTTAGGCTGAGCTAACAGCATCCCTGGTTCCCCAGCTTGTAGACAGTCTATCATGGAACTTCTCAACCTCTATAATCACATGAGCCAAGTCTTCTCTATCTCCTCTCCTCTCCTCTTCTCTTCCCCCCTTCTCTCTCTCTCTCTCCCTCTCCCTGATCCCTCCCCCTACCCCTGCCCCTCTCTCTCTCTCTTTGGATTCTGCCTCTCCAGAGACAGAATGGTAATACCAATGGTAAGAGATTCACCATGTCGTATTAGATTCCTAGGGCTTATATAACAAATTACCACAAACTCAGTGCCTGAAAAGAACATAAATTGGTTATCTCACAGTTCTGGAGGCCACAAGCCTGAAATCAAGGTATTGACAAGGTCATAATTCCTCTAAAGGCTCTAAAAAGAATTATTCCTTGCCTCTTCCAGCTTCTGGTGGCTCCTGGCATTCCTTGGCTAGAGGCAGCACAACTTCAATATCTCCCTCATTGTTCAATGGCCTTCTCCCTACTTCTCTGATGTCCTTTTCTGTCGCTTATAAGGACACTCTTATTAGATTTAGGGCCCACTAAATTCAGTATGATCACATCTCCATCCTTGAATTTTGGAGGGACATTTTTCAGCCCACCAAACATACTAACACCAAACAAAAGAAACCTGGGGTGACTATGTTAATACCAGATGAAGTCGATTTCAGAGCAACAAATATTTCCAGGGATAAGTAATGTCATTTTATATTGATAAAGGGGTCAATTAATCAAGAAATGGCAAAATTCTAAACATTAATGCACTTAACAACTTCAAAGTACATGAAGCAAAAATTGATAGAATTGGATAGATAAATTCACAATTATAGTTGGAGATTTCAACACCTCTGTCTAAATAATTGATAGAATGAGTAGAAAGATAATCTGTAGAACACAGAAAACATGAAAAGCACTATCAACTGACAACTTAATTGACATTTATAGAACATTCCACGTAACAGCAGCATGTACATTCTCCTCAAGTGCACAGAGAATATTTACGAAGATGGACTATATTCTGTGCTATAAAACAACTCTCAGTAACTTTGATCTCTTGACCTTGTGATCCACCCACCTCGGCCTCCCAAAGCGCTGGGATTACAGGTGTGAGCCACCATGCCCGGCCGCAACTCTCAGTAACTTTGAAAGGAGTCAATTTGGCCAGACGTGGTGGCTTATACCTGTAATCCCATCACTTTGGGAGGCCGAGGCAAGTGGATCACTTGAGGTCAGGAGCTCTAGACCAACCTGGCCAACATGGTGAATCCCTGTCTCTACTCAAAATACAAAAATTAGCCAGGCATGGTGGTGCACACCTGTGGTCCCAACTACTAGGGAGGCTAAGGCAGGAGAAAAGCTTGAACCTGAGAGGTGGAGGTTGCAGTGAGCCAAGATCACACCACTGCACTCCAGCCTGGGCAACAGTGAGACTTCGTCTCAAAAAAAAAAAAAAAGAGTCAATTCATACAAAATATATTCTCACATCACAGTAAAACAGGATTAGAAATCAATAACAAATATCCCTAGAAAATCTCCAAATATTTGGAAACTAAATGATAAAATTCTAAATAGCCCATAAGCCAAAGAAAAAAATCAAAGGGAATTAGAAAGTTTAAACTGAATAAAAATTAAAACACAATGTATGAAAATTTGTGGGATACAATTAAAGTAATACTTAGAGGGAAATTTATAACATTAATTGTCTATATTAGAAAGAAAGATCTCAAGCCATTGACGTAAGCCTCTGCTTTAAAAAACTAAAGGAAAAAAAAGCAAGTTAAGCCCAAGGTAAACAGAAATCAAATAGATATCGGAAAAACAATGGAGAAAAATGAAACCAAAAGGTTGATATTTATTGAAAAGAGCAATAAAATTGATAATTCTATAGCCAGAAAAAAGAAACAGAAGATGCAAATTGCCAATATTAGGGATGAAAGAGATACAGCAGAGATTCTAGAAAAGGATAAGAGAATATTAATCTACATAACCCTGTATATATTAAAGAAACTTAATTTGTAGTTAAAAAACATTCCCACATGAACAAAACAAATTCCAAGTCTAGATGGCTTTACTGGTTAATTGTATCAAATCTTAAAAAAAGTAATTCCAATTCTACATAAATTCTTTCAGGATACTGAAGATAAGGGAATACTTCCCAATTTATTCATTGATGAAGGCATTATTACACTGATACCAGACAGATATTAGAAGAACAGAGGTGAAAACAGATAATTATCAATCTATATCTCTGGCAAACATCAATTAAAAACAAAAGTATTGGGAATTGAATCCAGCAATATATTAAAAGGAACATGGCTATGTTCTTAATGTTTGTATCTGTCCAAAATTCATATGTTGAAGTCATAATTACTGAAAGGATAGCATCAAGAGGTGGGGTCTTTGGGAGGTTATTAGGTCATGAGGATAGAGCCCTCCACCCTTCCTCCATGTGAGGATACAGCAGGAAGACCCCGTATGAACCAGGAAGTGGACCCTCACAAGATACTGAAACTGCTCACCTTGATCTCAGCTCACCTTGCTGTTGAACTTCTCAGCCTCTAGACCTGTGAGAGATAAACTTCTGTTATTTATAAGATACCTAGTCCATAGTATTTTGTTATAGCAGCCCAAACAGACTAAAACAATAATATATCACAATGAGGTGGGGTTTATTCCAGTAATGTAATATTGGTTGAACATTAAAAATTACTGAATAAGCTGGGTGCAGTGGCTTGCATCTGTAATCCCAGCACTTTGAGAGGCTGAAGTGGGAGAATCACTTGGGCCTGGAGTTTGAGACTAGTCTGGGAAATATAGGGAGGCCCTATCTTAAAAAAAAAAAATTAGCTGGGCATGGTGGCATGTGCCTGTGGTCTCAGCAACTCAGGAGGCTGAGGTGGGAGAATCGCTTGAGCCCAGGAGGTCAAGGCTGCAGTGAGCCATGATTGCACCACCGCACTTCAGCCTGGGCAACGAAGTGAGACTCTGTCTCAAAAAAAATTTTTTTTTTTTTACTAAAATGTGATCATCTCTATAGATGTAGAAAAAAACATTTGGCAGAATCTTATATTCATTCCTGATATTTTTTAAAGGAAAGAACTCATCCAGAAAACTAGGATTAGAAGTTTCTTAACCTAATAAGGAATAAAAGTCTACAGAATATCAACAAAAACCTAAGCACATCATACTTAGTGGTGAAAGACTGGATGCTTTTCTCCTAAAATCAGAAAAACCTAGGATATCTACTCTCATAACTTATGTTCACCATTGTAGTGGAGATGTTAGCCAGTGAAATAAGGCAATAAAAAGAAACAAAAGGCATACAGATTAAAAAGAAAGAGATAAAACTCTGTTTATAGACAACATCACCTTATTAAAAAAATCCTTATGCAATCCTCAAAAGTTATCACATAAACAAACTTAACAACATTGCAGGACAAAATAAATTCAGAAAAATCAATCTGTTTATGCCAAAAATGAAGAATCCAAAATTTAAATGTAAAAACCTATACCATTCCCAATAGCATCAACAAATATATTAATAAAATGATTAGGAGCAAATCCGATTTAAAAAAAAAAAAGGTACACAAGGACTGTACACTGCAAATTATAAAACTCCTGTGAAAGAAATTAAAGATAACCTAAATAAAGACATATAATTTAATATTGATATCAATTCTCCTTAAATGGATTCATAGTTTCAACATAGTCTCAATCACAAGCCCAGGACAGTTTGTAGAAATTGGCATGCTTATTTTAAAATTCATGTAAGTCAAAAAAAAAAAAAAGGATGTAGAATAGCTAAAAACAACTTTGAAAAGGAAGAACAGAGTTGGAGGATTTACACTCCTGTTACTGGTGGAGGGTGTCCAGGTTCTTGGCTTTTTGAACAAAGAATTGAACAAAATGCACAAACAAAGCAAGGAAAGAAGAGCACAGATTTATTGAAACAAAAGTACACTCCACAGACCGGGAGCATGCTCAAGCATGCACATCAAGAGCTCTGCCCACAGAATTTTCTGGGGTTTAAATGCCCTGTAGAGGTTTCTCATTGGTTACTTGGTTTACACCCTATGTAAATGAAGTAGTGGCCTGCAACCAGTCTGATTGGTTGTAGAAGGTGACCAATCAGAGACTGAAGTGAAATTACAAAATTACACATGAAGACGTGACCTGTGACCAGTCTGAATGGTTGCAGGAGGGGAGCAATCAGAGGTACTTTCATTCTTCATCTGCAGTGCAGAAAAGTGAAGGGGTTGCAAAGGGAATAGCCTCTGATCCTTTTGTTACTTGGATGTGGACAGGTGGGGTTTTTCTTTTGATTCAGTTCTAGGAAGTCAGCAAGAATTGGCCTAAGGTTCCCTGCCCTCCGGACCCTATTCTCTTGCCTCACTACTGATTTGAAGACTTCTAAAGTTACAGTGTTCAGGAAGGTGTGGCATTGGTATAAAAACATACAAATAAATCAGTGGAACGAAGTAGAGTCCTGAAATATACCAATAGATTTTAAAGAAAGATGCAAAGGCAACTAAGTGTAAACAGTGGTAACCTTTTAAGCAAATGATGCTCAAATTCGAATATTGATAACCTTTTAAACAAATGATGCCCAAGATTGGCCTATTAAATATTCATAGGGAAAAAAAATCCCCTCCAATCCTCACCTCATACGATCTACAAGAACAAACTCAAAATGGACCATAAAGCTAAATCTAAACTTAAAACTATAAAAGTTTTAGAATAAAATCCAGGAGAAAAAAAATCTTTGTAAAGTTGATTTAAGCAAAGATTTCTTAAATGCAACAAAAAGTACAATCCATAAAAAGATAAAATTGATAAATTGGACATCATCAAAATTAAGAACTTCTGTTCCTTGATAGACATTGTTTGGAGAGTGAAAAGACAAGCCACAGATTTAGAGACAATATTTTCAAAGAAAACTATCTGATGAGGACTTATAAACACAATATATAAAGAACTCTGAAAACTCGGTAATGAGAAGACATACAACACAATTTTAAAAATAGGTTTTGAAGAGACACTTCACCAAAGAAGATATAGATGGACGGCATAAGAAAACATGCTCAACATCATTAATCATCAGAGAAATTCAAATTAAAACCCCTACATCCCATTGGAATGTCTAAAATCAAACAGACTGATCGTACCAAGCATCAGCAATGAAGTGAAGCCATCATTGTAAGTCTAATACACTGCTGGTAGAAATGTAAATCATGCAACCACTTTGGAAAACAGTCTGGCAGTTTCTTAAAACATTAAACTTACACCTACCATATAACCTGTCTGTTCCACTCCTATATGTTTATCCAAGAAAATGAAAGCATATGTTCATAAAAACACTTGTACATGAATGTCCATAGCAGCTTTATTCAAACTAGCCAAAAACTGGAAACAACCCAAATATCCATCAACAGGTGAATACATACATAAATTATGATATATCCATGCAGTAGACTAGTTCTCAGAAATAAAAAGGAATGAACCATTAATACATAACCTGTAATCTCAATGCTTTCAGAGGCTGAAGTGGGAGGATTGCTTGAGCCCAGGAGTTCAAGACCAGCTTGGGTAACATAGGGAGAACTCGCCTCTACAAAAAATTTAGAAATTAGCCAAGCATGGTGATGTGTGCCTGTAATCCCAGTTACTCAGGAGGCTGAGGTGGGAGGATTGCTTGAGCCCAGGAGGCTGAGGCTGCAGTGAGCTGTGATGGCATCACTGCCCTTTAGCCTGTGTGACAGACCAAGACCCTGTCTCAAAAGAAAAAAGGAAAAAAAAAATCCAATAACAGAGTGCATGCTCTATGATTCCGTTTACATAAAATTCTACAAAATACAAACTTTACTGACAGAAAATAAATCAGTAGTTGTCTGAGGACTGGGGGCAAGAAGCACAGGCAGGGAGAAGTGGGAAGAAAAGATTACAAAAGAATTTGGGGGCATGATGGATATTTTCATTATCTTGATTGCAGTGATGGTTTCCAGAGTGTATACATACATCAAAACATAGCACACTGTGCATATTAAGATGCAATTCACCAGGTGTTTATACCTCAATAAAACTGTTAGACATGGAGCACTAGGAAAGAAAGGTCTAGGATGTTTGGAAAATATCAGTGGAGAGAACTTTCAGATTCGTGACTCTGGAAGGTGAAGGATCCAATTGGCAATAATAAAAATAATAATTGTTATTATAGCTAATGATTATTGTCTGCCTACTATTTTATCATTTCACACAAGGGAAGGAACATGAAGCCAAGAGAAGCTAAGCAATTGATACAAGGTCACAGAGCTGGTGGGAGGTGGAACAGGGATTTGGATCCCACACAGTTAACCAGATCACTGGGGAGATTCTGGACCAGGCTGCAGGGAGCCTTGGGTTTCCTACAGCACTGGAGAGATACTGGTACAAGTCCAGTTGCAGTGACCCCCAAAGCCATCCTGACTCTGCTGGGCCCTGCCCAGCCTCCACAAGCTCTTCTCCTCCTGTTTCTGCCGCTGGGGCTAGGCAGGCAGAGCCATCGCTGACAAGCTCAGATTCCAGCAGCACCATTCTCATGAATTCCAAGCCAGGAGGCTGGGAGCCAGTGCTCCGAGAGACATTTGAGAAGATGAAGACAAAAGCTGTTGGGAAAAGTGACGCACAAGGGCATGCCTGGAATATCTGCAGGTTCAACTACTTCTCCAAATCATCCCAGAGCAAGCACGTGGCCCCGTCGTGACAGGTGCTCCAGCATGTCTCACAAGGCCTGGGAGAGCGTGCAAGAACCAGAAGAGAAAGAAGCAGACACAGGGAAGCCTCAAAGATCCTTTGCAGGAGGAACCAGACACCGTGTAGGGGCTGAAGGTTTCATTAGGTCAGTGTGGCTGGCACAGGCGCGCCCTCCTGCAGAGCCAGCTGTCCTGGCAGTGAGAGGAGACTCCCATGTGTCCTTGTACTCCACAGCCACAAGTCAGGATGTGGCCATTCCCAGCCTGGAACCCCATGGGGTTTTGCTACAGTCAGAAAGTCTGAGCCAGTCCCACTTCAGGGAAGGAAGGGAGGGGGTCCTACCAGTTTTCTTGGCAGTAGAATCATGTTTGGGAGATTGTTGTCACCAGTCTCCTTCTGCGACTAATGGTAGCTCAGGCCGGTATTTCATCAACAGCCCCAACTAGGAACTGTTCCCTCGTTGGAAACAGCAAAAGGAATTCCTACCACCAATCCCCTCTTCTATCTCCCGCTTCTCACCTGTGTTACTTTTCTATCTTATTACCACAAACTCAGAGGCTTAAAACAACAGGAATGTATCTTACAGTTCTGAGGTCAGAAGTCTGAAATGGGCTTCACTGGGCTAAAATCAAAGCACTGGCTGGGCTGCTTTTCTTTCTGCAGGCTTTAGGTATAAATCCATTTTCTTGCCTTTTCCAGCCTCTAGAGACTGCCTGCATCCTTGGCTCATGCCCCCTCCCATCTTCAAAACCAACCGTGGCTGGTTGAAGCGTCTTTCTCATATCACCTCCCTTTCTGTCTTACAAAAAAACCCATGAGATTTCATCTAGCCCACCTGGATAATCCATGATAATCTTGTTTTAAGGTCAGCTGATTAGCAAATTTAATTCCATCTGCAGCATTAATTCTCCTCTACCGTATGACCTAACATTCTAGGACAGGGATGAGGATAGAGATGTCTTTGGGGAGCCATTATTCTCCCCACCACAAACCTGCCCAAAGAACTCTATGCCTGGTTAATTAAAAGGATTAAACAAATCTTACATTTCTAAGAAGTTGTTTTTTAAAGATGCATCATGAGAGCCTCCCCAAATTTGCTTTGGGCAAGAAGGTTTGTGAACAGGAGAAATTTTGCTTTAGTTCTTGGCAGAAAACCTCACCAATGACACCCTACTACCCTCTCCCTGCTGAAAAGAACCTAGGAACCACCAGGGAAATGCTTGACTTTATAAACGTACTTGCAGACTTCAAATCCAAGCAGGAAATGAAGCCAGATCCCCCAGGAAAAAATTTTCTAAAACGTCAAGGGGACTGCCATTTTTCAATCCTGAAAAGGTTGTCCACTTTGAGCAGCCAACCTGTTGCCTGTTTACAGAGACCCCTCTCTGTTTATTGTAGCCATGGCTTCCTCTGCGCTGAACAGCCGAAGGGAAGACCTGGCATCCCGTGCTCGGAAGAGCCCTTCTTGGGATTCTGTTCTTGCGGGTTGCTGGTAACAGAGCCATGTTGGATCCAGGCTGAGCACTGAGGGTATGTTTTAGTTACTTGTGGCTGCCATAACAATTTATCATGAACCGAGTGGCTTAAAACAACAGAAATTTATTTTCTCACAGTTCTAGAGGCCAGAAAACTAAAAATCAACGTGTCAGCAAAGCTGGAAAGGCTCTGCACAGCGCCGTCTGGAGACTGAGGGAGAAAGCATTTCCTGCTTCTTTTCTAGCCTCTGGTGGCTATTGGCAATCCTCAGTGATCCGTGACTTGTGGCTGCATCACCCCAACCTCTGCCTCCTCCTTCACAAGGTCTTCCCTGGGCTCGCGTCCGCTGTCTTTGTCTTCTCCTCCTCTTACAAGGACACTTGTCACTGGATTTGGGGCCCATCCAGTTCATCCAGGATGATCTCATTTCAAAGAATCCTTAACTCAATTACATCTGCAAAGGCCCTTCTTTTCAAATAAGGTGACGTTCACAGGTACTGTGAGTTAGGACTTGGACATTTTGGTTGTGGGGGCACAAACCAACCCCTGCAGGGAGACAGCTGGCTCCCAAATGGCATTGGGTGGAGTCCTGCCACTGAGTTTACACCCCATCCCTCCAGGTGCAGTAAACGATTTGAGGCCACCCCACAGCATCACCACATGGTCCTTTCTAGCCACAAATACCCTCTCATCTGCCTGGAAAACTGGTTGCCCTTCAAAATCCAGCTCAGGTATCACCTTCTGTATAAGGTCTTCCCTGGCTCAACCCCACAAGTGATACTAATCAAACAATCTTTGTGTTTTGATCTCCCCAACAAATCAAATCTTGTCTGTTACTCTATTGAAGCACCTATTACTATGATCACTTCACACGTCTGTTTCTCCCACTTGGATGTGAACAGCCTAAGGTTTCAGAAATCCACATGTTCACATACATCTAGTCATTCAGCAAATACTTACAGAGAGCCTGCATTAGGCACATAAGAATGGTTAAAATTATTCTTGAAAGAAGGCATAAAACTAAGTGATCTTATGATACAGGAGCCCAACCTAACCCAGGTCTGAGGGACCAGAGGAATCTTCCCTGAGGTGTCCTCTGAGCTGAGGGCTGAAGAATAAGTAGAAATGAACTAGCAAAAGGAAGCAAGAACATTCTAGGCAGAGGGACTAGCATGGACAAAGACTCAGTGGTGAAAGGAAACTTAGCAGGTTCTAGGACCTGTAAGAAGCAAAGTGTGGTTGTTGCAGGGCTGGGAGTTCCTGTCATGGCAAAATGAGACTGGGGGTACAGGTCAGGGTCAGAGCACACAGGGCCTGAAGGTCTCGTAAAGGCATCTGGTCATTATTCATATGGTTTGGCTCTGTGTCCCCACCCAAATCTCACATTGAATTGTGATCCCAAGTGTGGGAGGTGGGGCCTGGTAGGAGGTGATTGGATCGTGGGGATGGTTTCTGATGCTTTAGCACCATCTCCCTAGTGCTGTCTCGTGATAGAGTTCTCACGAGATCTGGTTGTTTAAACTTGTGTCGCACCTCCCCCTTCACTTGCTGTCTCTTGCTGGCCATGTGATGACGTGCTGGCTTCTCCTTTGCCTTCCTCCATGATTGTAAATGTCCTGAGGCCTCCCCAGCCATGCATTCTGTACAGCCTATAGAACTGTGAGCCAATTAAATCTCTTTTCGTTATAAACTACTCAGTCTCAGGTAGTTCTTTACAGCAATGTAAGAATGTACTGATACAACATCCCTGCTTAATCAGTGTTGAATGAATGAATGCAAATTGACAGTTGTCCATTGAGAGATACCAGAGTACTTCCTCTTTTACCAGGTATGTGAAAACAAATAAAAATTGTTTATCCTTTCAAAATGAATTTGCATTCACTAGTGACTATTCAGATTCAGAGTTGAAAGACTAGTTTCAAGCAAAAGTGACTTTTTATATTTAAAAAGTATTTAGTAAAAATTACCAGTGTACATATTTATTTAAAATTAGCAGTGTGCTAAGATCTACACCAGATACTGAATTGGCCTTGGTTCAAGTCAAAGGTATTTCTAACCTATAAAGGAAAGAGACTAGAACAAAGTGCTTATCAAAGAGCCTAAAAATACCCACCCCCAAAAAGGAGGCCAGGCTGCAGCACTGATTGATCATCCAGGTCACAGACAGTGAGCCGTATCAGTCATCAGTTACCTGGGTAGTTGTTAAAAATATAGCTTGTTAAAAATAGGGTAGTTCAGACATCACCCAGACCCAGATCAAAATGTCCACAGGTGGGCCTCAGGCCACTACCAGATTGCTATTAAGCAACCCCTAAGCAAACTAACAGTTAAGGATTCCTAATACAGTGACTTTTTTATTATGGTAAAATATCTGTGTGTGTGTGTGTGTGTGTGTGTGTGTGTGTGTTTTGTTTTGTTTTTTTATAGTAGCTTGTTAGTGGTGTTATTTATAGTGGAGCTAGAAAGAGGATCAGAACTAGGACAAATGAGGTGGGGATAGCAATGGATATCAGGAAAGTTGAGAATAGAAAAGGGAATTGAGAGGGAGGTAAAGGTTAGGCTACCTGAAGTAAGCAACCCAGAAAGTACTGATTAGTCTTTCTAATCACACGACCTCTCCTGGTGATAGGGAAGGTGTTTAGGTTTCTGGAATAACTTGAGGTCTTATTCCAGAGCCCTGTACCCAATAAAGCACTACCTTTCTCCTTCTTGTTCACAAAGTGTAATCACACCACTAAGAGTCTGAGAGGTAATGACACACCCCAAGTGGTGGGAGCCCGAGAGCCAGAGGAGGAGGCCAACCCAAGAGCCAGAGCTGCTGCCCTGGCTCCCCATATAGCTGGGGTAGAAGTAGTGGTCAGCCCTATGGGACAAACACCTGTATAAGGTCTCCTGAGGGCAGATGGTGTCTATGGCTAGGGATTTGATCCTGAACAGTGTCCACAGATTGATTGCTTTGCATCCTACAGGTTTGCTACCTGGGAGACCAATAGACCCTTCCAGAGAGCAGGACGTTAAGGGGCCCAGCTGCTGAGCAGGCATGAGGGGGATGGTGCACAGAAGCAGCCAATGGAGCAGTTCCTGCAGGGTCCCCTGGCTCTCAGCCAGGCCCTGGTGAAAATATTTCATATTTCCAAACAGCTCCCAAAATTATATTTATTAACATAGGAAAATCTTTAGGGGCTGGGTGCAGTGGCTCAGGCCTGTAATCCCAACACTTTGGGAGGCCGAGGCAGGTGGATCACGAGGTCAGGAGTTCAAGACCAGCCTCGCCAATATGGTGAAACCCTGTCTCTACTAAAAATACAAAAAATTAGCCAAGTGTGGTGGCACACACCTGTAGTCCCAGCTACTCGGGAGGCTGAGGCAGGAGAATCACTTGAACCTGGGAGGCAGAGGGAGGCAGAGGTTGCAGTGAGCCGAGATTATACCACTGACTCCAGCCTGGGCAACAGAGCAAGACTCTGTCTCAAAAAAAAAAAAAAAAAGAAAAGAAAAAGAAAATCTAAATGCTTTCATAGAGCCTAGTTATCGGACTGGGCTCCCCAGCAAGGGAGGAGAGTCCATAGTCTACCTGAAGCTACAGACTGAGCAGAGGAGTCTATGGAATATTCACACGTCAATGTTTGTTGCTGTGCTGCTGGTAAATGGAGAAGGCTCTGGATAAAGGCTGAGGTCAGTGAGAATCTCAGTTCTTCCTCACTTTTTCCTACTTTCAACACCCCTAGTGGGATTCCAGCTCTTAAACCAGCCTCCCTTTGGAGAAGTTGTGCAGACTTCAAATAAGGGCAACCTTTACCTATAAGCCAAGAAGAGACCTGGCTTTCCTCTTGAGTCCTGGGCTTCTTCCTTACCCTGAGGTTAAAGGACCAGAATTTGTGAGGGGGAGGGTAAGAGGGTGCAGAGATGAAGCTCTTGGATCACGCTTTATGGCAGGCCAAATACTGGCCTCCAAAGATGTCTACACTCCAATCCCCAGAACCTATGGTATGTTATGTTTCACGGCAAAAGGACTTTGCAGGTGTGATTAAGGTTACCGATCTTGAGACAGAAAGATCGGTAACCTTAATCACACCTACAAAGTCAGGTGTGAAAGTTCAGCAGAGAAAGGCTCCCAGATTTTAAGGGCTTAGGTTATTAGACGGGGGCCACCCAGGTGGCTGTGAGCCTTTCTCTGCTTAACTCAGAGAGATGCAACCAAAGAAAAGGCAGGAGAAATGTAAACTGTGAGAGGACTCTACCCACCGTTGCTGGCTTGGAAGATGAAGGAAGGGGACCACCAATGAAGAAATGCTGGAAACCTCTAGAAACTGAATGTGACCCTTAGATGGCAGCCAACAAAGAATCCTCAGTCCTACAGCTGCAGGGAGCTGAATTCTGCCAACAACTTGAATGAGCAAAAAAATGGATTCTTCCTCGAGCCTCCAGCAAGGAATGCAGCCTGCAGACACCTCAATTTAGATTCAGGGAGACCCATATTAGACTTCTGCCCTGCAAAGCTGTAAGCTAAGAAGCAGAGATCATTTTCAGCTGCTGAAAGTGTGGTCATTTATTACAGCAGCAATAGAAAAACTAAGCATGCTCTTATCCCTACCAGAGATCAGGAGGTCAGTGGGTGCTGGGAACCAAGCAGGAACCGGCCGAGGCCTTACGGGCTCATAGCTGACGGAAGTAGGTTGCATGAAAATCTATACCCATAAAGGGGTTGGCCTCCTAGACTCTAGAAGGTGGGAATTTGGGTAAGATGAGAATAGAATCAAAAGATGATCATCACCTTTACTTTCTATCCAAATAGAGGGTGAAAGGGGTTCAGGAATCCTCCCTGATTCCGTGAGTGGTCCGATGGTCTTTCTCCTCCTCACTGGCTTGAGTGCATCCTTGAGAGCTGTAATGATCCCACCTACACAGCTTCTCTCTCAGCTCTCTGGAAGCAGCCCTTGCTGGGATGGGGGACTGAGATTCATGATCCATTGAGGAAGCAGGAAGGCTTGGAAAGGGTGCACCCCAGAATCCTTCCCCAGGCACAGCATTCTTCCCACTCACTCCGGGCAGGGGGTTCTTGATCCACCCCCCAGAGATGAGAAAAGCTCCCACTCACTTGTTTCCAAGGGTAGGGGTGGGGTAGGAAGGGGAGGGAATCCCACACTGGGACTGTGACTAAGACTACATACAGATCAGAGCTCAATTTATGTCTGGGTGAGCACACACAGTGCTGAGCGCCAAGATGGTGCAGAAAGAGTATGGTGGGCCCAGAGGAGCAGCTGCAAAACACCTTGAGAAGGAGAAGTTCCTTCTCCCCAGCCGTGGCTGGGAGAAGCCAGAGGTCTGCTGCAGTCAGGTCTGCTGATGGCAGTTCTCTCCCTCCTTCGGTATGTGCTAAAGGCCTAAGCTAGAAAGGCTGTTCCCAGAAGACACCGGGGCCAAGCTCTCAGGAGACAGTGAGCCCATGAGCTGGGGCAACCCTGTCGCCTGGATTGTACACTCTCCCAGAGCCAGCATAGGCTCCCATGACTTCTCCAGAGTGGCCGGCACTGGGCAATTGCTTATCAAGCAGGGTGAAGGGGCTGTACGGACACCTGTGGCCAGGTGGGGATGTCCGCGAGAGGACAGTCAGGACTTCTCAATCCTTTCCTCAGCTTTCTGAAAGTTGCACATCCAAGAACTTTCTCACCCTTGCCCCAGCCTCCCTCCTGGCCACTCCTTTGCCACGCTTGATTACTTCTGCCAATGTACCATGCACACAAGGCCTCTCTGACTTCGCTTATGCCAGACCTTTGTATAGAATGCCTTCCCTGTCTTGCCAGAATAAATGTGGTCTTCAAAGTCCAGTCCAACCATCACCCTCCTTGGGGAGCTTTCACCGGCTTTTCCTCATTTCCTACTCCAATTTAAGCAGAATTATTGCTTTGCTTTTAAGAGTATTTATATTGCTTGGCACGGATTTTCTGGGTGCATTTGTTGCAGGCTAAGATTTTGAAATATTAACCAATGAATTCTACCCCTCTCCCCATACTTTCCTCCAGCCTGGATTCCTCTCCTGGTCTGAACCAGCTGAGTCATCACTCATTGCCTTAGAGAAAGGTTGACACAGCAGAAGATGAAATCAATTCTCAGCCTCTGAGTTTCGAAAGCCTCGTCATAAAGAATTATGGAAACAATTTGGTTTCTAGAGAGATTTGGGAGAATTCATAATTCACAGAATTCAGAGCTTTCTGCCATTCCCTTCACTTTCTTCGCTTCTGAGACCAGACCAGAGGCAGGACCAGGGCCACAGCTTAACCATGTCACAGTCTATGAGGATGGTCCTCCTAGAATTGTGCAACACACAACCCATGTGACCATACACAGTGACCTTAGAGCCACGCCCTTATTTCCACTCATTCTCCTTTGCATTGAGTCCTTTATCACTGATCATTTATCCTTCTTGCATCCACATAGTCGCAGGATAGCTGTTGCACCCATTGGCTTTACGGTCGTGTTCCTGGTGGAAAGGAGAGAGAAAGGCAGAGAGCCCTTAGTGAGGACTTTTATTCAGGAAAGGATGCCCTCTCTATGGACTTCTGCCTTGATCTCATTGGCCAGAACTGTGTGTCCTCTACAGGGAAAGCTGAATCTTTGTTTTCCAATCTCTGTAATAGGAAGACAAGGGAGAAGCTTGTGAGCAGTCAGTTTGCATTGTCTACACAAGGGGAGGACATTTCAGGTGGGAGGCACAGCATGTGCAAAGGCTCAAGAGCAAGAGCATCTCTGCTGGGATCGCAGTGCCTGCAACTACAGGGCATAGCAGGTACTCACTAGAAACTCACCGGAGGAGTGAACGGATAGACGAAATGAGAGCACAGCATGGCACAAAGGCTACGAGAAGTTCAGCCTGTCTGTATTGTAGCACTTAAGACAAGAAGTGGCAAGACAAGAGGCAAGGGATTACACGGCAGCTGGAGCATCAGGGCCCTTGTGTTTGGATCTTTATGCAAAGGACCACAAAGAGCTTGGAAGAACTGTCTATAAAGTGTAACTTGATTAGCTTGTGTTTGGGGAAGATCACACTGCCTACAGGGTGGGGCACATTTTGGAGGTGAATGAGACAAAAGGTAAAGAGTGCATGTGGAGACGATTCCAATAGCCAAGGTAGAAAAGAAGGCCTGGAAGCATGCGTGGTCGTGGGGACAGAAAGTGGTCAGAGTCAAGAGATGTTTTGGAGGCAGGACTGACTGCATTTGGCAAAGGATTGAACATGGGAGAAAGGAGAAAAGTCAAGGACAACTCTGAATTTCTGGCTCAAGTTACTGAGTCTCTGGTGTTATCAATCATTAAATCAAAAAGCACAGAAATAGCAGGTCTGTGTTTGCAGTAGAATAATGACGTTATACTAAGCCTCGTTATATATACACCTCAAGATTTGCTCATCTCCATCTGCCCCACAGGTCTTAATCACTGGTCAATGAGGATCTCTCGTTGTCTTCAATAGAAGAGAATAAGGCCAGTACAATGTTAGAGACAGAGCTGAAGATGTAAATAGTGGGAGAATGATATGTTTTGGCTGTGTCCCCACCATGAACTGTAATAATCCCCACATGTCAAGGGTAGGCCCAGGTAGAGACAATTGGATCATGGGGTGGTTTCCCCCATACTGTTCTTGTGGCAGTGAATAAGTTTCTTAAGATCTGATGGTTTTATAAATGTGAGTTCCCCTGCACAAGCTCTCTTGTCTGCCGCCATGTAAGACATGACTTTGCTCTTCGTTCACCTTCCACCGTGATTGTGAGGCCTCCCCAGCCATGTGGAAGTGTGAGTCAATTAAACCTCTTTCCTTTATAAATTACCCACTCTGGGGTATGTCTTTATTAGCAGAGTGAAAACAAACTAATACAGAGAGAAAGAGGCCTGACAACATCATTTGAGTCCTTAGATTCAGACACACCAAGTTCAGCTCTACTCCTAAACTAGCCTATTATGCTAAACATTTCTCTTTAGTTTTGCTTGAGCTAGTGTGAATTGGGTTGCTGTCATTTGCAACCTAAAGTCCTGACTATATAGATGTCACCACAGTTAGATACTGATAGAGCCTGGTCCAAGAATGAAGGCTGACAAGAGCAGAGGGCCTAGGGAAGAATACCAAAGGGCAGGAACATTCAAACAACATTCAGCAAAAGCATTAAAGGAGATGAATAATTAGTGACCAGAGAGATGGGAAGAAAACAGGGAGAGTGACAGAAGACAAAGGCGGTGAGACTCGGACGAAGGGAACGGTCCACAGTGCCAAGGGCAGCTGGTGAGTCACACAAACAGGAAATGGAAATGCCCATTGGATTTCACAGCAGCATGTCCCAGTGATTTTGAGGAAATCAATCGCAGTGGACAGGAGGGGGCAGAAACTTAATGACCAAGTGTTAAGGAGTAGGCATGGAAGGAAATGAGACAATGAGGACAGAAAACACTCAGGAAATATGGTTGAGAAAAAGAGAAGGAAAGAAGGGAGGGAGAAAGGGAGGGAGGGAGGAAATCTCTAGGTAAGTTGCTTCAGCTTCTACATTAGCACCTTCTTTCTACTTTCCCTTGCACTTCTGTTACG
>CAUYLG010042409.1:0-77306 GCA_963573385.1 Cacajao melanocephalus
GTGTATATGTGCCACATTTTCCTTGTCCAGTCTATCATTGATGGGCATTTGGGTTGGTTCCAGGTCTTTGCTATTGTAAACAGTGCTGCAATGAACATACATGTGCACGTGTCTTTATAATAGAATGATTTATAATCCTTTAGATATATATACCCAGTAATGGGATTGCTGGGTCAAATGAAATTTCTATTTCTAGGTCCTTGAGGAATTGCCACACTGTCTTCCACAATGTTTGAACTAATTTACACTCCCATCAACAGTGTAAAAGGGTTCCTATTTCTCCACATCCTCTCCAGCATCTGTTGTCTCCGGATTTTTTAATGATGGCCATTCTAACTGGCGTGAGATGGTATCTCAATGTGGTTTTGATTTGCATTTCTCTAATAATCAGTTATGATGAGCATTTTTTCATATGTTTGTTGGCCTCATATATGTCTTCTTTTGAAAAATGTCTGTTCATATCCTTCGTCCACTTTTGGATGGGTTTGTTTGTTTGTTTCTTGTAAATCTGTTTTAGTTCTTTGTAGATTCTGGATATTAGCCCTTTGTCAGATGGGTAGATTGCAAAATTTTTTTTCCATTCTGTTGGTTGCCGATTCACTGTAATGATTGTTTCTTTTGCTGTGCAGAAGCTCTGGAGTTTAATTAGGTTCCATTTGTCTATTTTGGCTTTTGTTGCCAGTGCTTTTGGTATTTTAGTCATGAAGTCCTTGCCTATGCCTATGTCCTGAATGGTTTTGCCTAGGTTATCTTCTAGGGTTTGTATGGTGTTAGGCCTTATGCTTAAGTCTTTAATCTATCTGGAGTTAATTTTAGTGTAAAGTATCAGAAAGGCGTCCAGTTTCTGCTTTCTGCACACTGCTAGCCAGTTTTCACAAGACCATTTATTAAACAGGGAATTGTTTCCCCATTGCTTGTTTTTGTCAGGTTTGTCAAATATTGGATGGTTGTAGATGTGTGACGTTGCCTCCAGGACCTCTATACTGTTCCATTGGTCTATATCTCTGTTTTGGTACCGGTACCATGCTCTTTTGATTACTGTAGCCTTGTAGTATAGTTTGAAATCAGGTAGCATGATTCTTCTGGCTTTGCTCTTTTTGCTTAGGATTGTCTTGGCTATGCAGGCTCTCTTTTGGTTCCACAGGAAGTTTATGTGGTTTTGTGAAGAAAGCCTTCCCTGCATCTATTGAGATAATCATGTGGTTTTTGTCTTTGGTTCTGTTCATGTGGTGGATTACATTTATAGACTTGCGTATGTTGAATCAGATTTGCATCCCTGGAATGAAGCCTACTTGATTGTGATGGATAAGTTTTTTGATGTGCTGTTGCAATTGGTTTGCCAGTATTTTATTGAAGATTTTTGCATATATGTTCATCATGGATATTGGCCTGAAGTTTTCTTTTTTTGTTGAGTCTCTGACAGATTTTGGTATCAGGATGATGTTGCTCTCATAAAATGATTTGGGAAGGATTCCCTCTTTTTGTATTGTTTGGAATAGTTTCAGAAGGAGTAGTACCAGCTCCTCTTTTTATATCTGGTAGAATTCAGCTGTGAACCCATCTGTACCTGGACTTTTTTCAGTGGGTAGGCTATTAATTGCTGCCTCAACTTCATCCCTTGTTATTGGTCTGTTCAAGGTTTCAACTTCTTCCTGGTTTAGGCTTGGGAGGGTGCAAGTGTCCAGGAATTTATCAATTTCTTCCAGGTTTACTGGTTTATGTGCATAGAGTTGTTTGTAGTAATTTCTGGTTGTAGTTTGTATTTCTGTGGTGTCAGTGGTGATATCCCCTTTATCATTTTTTATTGCATCTTTTTGATTCTTCTCCCTTTTCTTTTTTATTAATCTGGGTAGTGGTCTATTTTGTTGATCTTTTCAAAAAAACCAGCTCCTGGATTCGTTAATTTTTTGAGGAGTTTTTTGTGTCTCTATTTCCTTTAGTTCTGCTCTGATCTTAGTTATTTCTCGTCTTCTGGTAGCTTTTGAGTTTTTTTGATCTTGCTCCTCTAGCTCTTTCAATTTTGATGATAGGGTGTCGATTTTAGATCTTTTCTCACTTCTCATGTGGGCATTTATTGCTGTAAATTTTCCTGTAGACACTGCTTTAAATGTGTCCTAGAGATTCTGGTATGTTGTGTCTTTATTCTCATTGGTTTCAAAGAACATATTTATTTCTGCCTTCATTTCATTGTTTTTCCAGTCAATATTCAAGAGCCAGTTGTTCTGTTTCCATGAAGTTGTGTGGTTCTGAGTGAGTTTCTTAATCCTGAGTTCTAATTTGATTGCTGTGTGGTGTGAGAGACTGCTTGTTATGATTTCCATTCCTTTGCATTTGCTGAGGAGTGATTTATTTCCAATTATGTGGTCAATTTTAGAGTAGGTGTGATGTGGTGCTGAGAAGAATGTATATTCTGTGGATTTGGGGTGGAGATTTCTGTCCATGTCTATCAGGTCTGCTTGGTACAGGTGTGAGTTCAAGTCCTGGATATCCTTGTCAGTTTTCTGTCTCGTTGATCTAATGTTGACAGTGGAGTGTTAAAGTCTCTCACTATTATTTTGTGGGAGTCTACATCTCTTCGTAGGTCATTAAGAATTTGCTTTATGTACCTGGGTGCTCCTGTATTGTGTGCGTATATATTTAAGATCATTAGCTCTTCTTGATGCATTGATCCTTTTACCATTATGTAATGCCCTTCTTTATCTCTTTTGATCTTTGTTGGTTTAAAGTCCATTTTATCAGAGACTAGCATTGCAACTCCTGCATTTTTTTGCTCTCCATTTGCTTGATAAATCTTCCTCCATGCCTTTATTTTTAGCCTATGTGTGTCCTTGCACATGAGATGGGTGTCCTCAATACTGCACACCTATGGATCGTGACTTTTTATTCAATTTGCCAGTCTGTGTCCTTTGATTGGGGCATTTAGCCCATTTACATTTAAGGTTCATATTGTTATGTGTGAATTTGATCCTGTCATTTTGATGCTAGCTGCATGTTTTGTCTGTTAGTTGACGCATTTTCTTCATTGTGTTGATGGTCTTTACCATTTGGTACATTTTTGGAGTGGCTGGTACTGGTTGTTCCTTTCCATGTTTAGTGCTTCTTTCAGGAGCTCTTGTAAGTCAGGCCAGGAGGTGATGAAATCTCTCAGCAATCGCTTGTCCGTAAAGGGTTTTATTTCTCCTTCACTTATGAAGTTTAGTTTGGCTGGATCTGAAATTCTAGGTTGAAAGCTCTTTTCTTTAAGGATGTTTAATGTTGACCCTGACTCTCTTCTGGGTTGTAGGGTTTCTGCAGAGAGATCTGCTGTGAGTCTGATGGGCTTCCCTTTGTGAGTAACGTGACCTTTTTCTCTGGCAGCCGTTAGCATTTTTTCCTTCATTTCAACCCTGGTGAATCTGACGATTATGTGCCTTGGGGTTGCTCTTCTTGAGAAATATCTTTGTGGTGTTTTCTGTATTTCCTGGACTTGAATGGTGGCCTGGCCTGCTAGATTGGGGAAGTTCTCCTGGATAATATCCTGAAGCATGTTTTCCAGCTTGGATTCATTCTCTCTGTCACATTCAGGTACACCTATCAAACATAGATTAGGTCTTTTCACATAATCCCATATTTCTTGGAGGCTTTATTCATTTCTTTTTACTCTTTTTTCTCTATTCTTGCCTTCTCATTTTATTTCATTGAGTTGATCTTCCATCTCTGATATCCTTTCTTCTGCTTGGCCAATTCAGCTATTGAAACTTGTGTAAGCTTTGTGAAGTTCTTGTGCTGTGTTTTTCAGTTCCATCAAGTTGTTTATATTCTTCTCTAAGCTGGTTAGTCTAGTTAGCATCTCATCTAACCTTTTTTCTAGGTTCTTAGTTTCTTTGCATTGTGGTAGCACATGTTCTTTTAGCTCTGAGAAGTTTGTTATTACCCACCTTTTGAAGCCTGTTTCTGTCAGTTCTTCTGATTCATTCTCCATCCATCTTTGATCCCTAGCTGGTGAAGAGTTGTAATCCTTTGGAGGAGGAGAGGCATTCTGGTGTTTGGTGTTTTCATCCTTTTTGCACTGGTTTCTTCCCATCTTCGTGGATTTGTCTACCTGTGGTCTTTGTAGTTGGTGACTTTCAGATGAGGTCTCTGAGTAGACATCCGTTTTTTGATGATGAAGTAATTTCTTTCTGTTTCTTAGTTTTCCTTCTAACAGTCAGGGCCCTCTGCTGCAGGACTGCTGGAGGTCCACTCCAGACCCTACTTGCCTGGGGATCACCCGCAGGTGCTGCAGAACAGTAAGGGTTGCTGCCGGTTTCTTCTTCTGTTATCTTTGTCCCAGAAGGGTATCTGCCAGATGTCATACTGAGCTCTCCTTTATAAGGTGTCTCTTTGGGTATACAGGGGTTGGGGAGTTGCTTGAGGAGACAGTCTGTTCCTTATAGAAGCTCAAGTGCAGTACTAGGAGCTCCATTGTTCTGTGCAGAAATGCTGGGAAGGTACCTTTAAGTCTGCTGCAGTGAAACTCATAACTGCCTCATTCCCTGGTGCTCTGCCCTAGGAAGGTTGGCTTTATATATAAGTTCCTGTCATGCTGCTGCCTTTTGTCATAGATGCCCTGCCCTGCATGGAGTAGTCTAGTCACAGTCTGGCAGCAGAGGCATTGCTAAGCTGCCATAGGGTCTGCCCAGCTTCTGTGTGAACTGCCTCAGTAGTGGTGGTTGCTCTTCTCCCCACTGACCTGGACTGTCCTGAGTCCAGCTGCACTTGCTGGGAAACTCTCAATCCAGAGCATTTCAGATTGCTTGTTTTGTGGGGATGGTACCTGCCGAGCCAGATTGCCTGGCTCCCTGTCTCCGCCACCTCCCTTTCAGTTGAATGGGCAGCTCTGTCTCCCAGGCGTTTCAGGTGCTGGTTGAAACGGCTGCCTGGATTTGTGTGAGTTTCTGTGCACCAAGCTGGCACTGGCTGAAACTGCTGTGCTGAAAACTCACGGCACTTTTCGGTCCAGAAATCTCCTTGTCTGTGGGCAGTGAAAATTTGTTTGGAAATGCGGTGGGCACTCACTCTCTGCATTGTTCTTGCTGAGAACTGCACTCTGGAGCTGTTCCTATTTGGCCATCTTGGATCCTCCTTAGTTAGTTTTTATTTTCATATAATATTCGGGAGGTATGAAAGCAGATGAACCTAGGAATGCTACAGTTGACAGTGATTCCACCCATAACAATTGAGAAGAGCACAGATAATGTCTCCCCTGTAGGGACTATGTACACCACTGATTCTTTTTTGCTGTGGTTTAAAGTCTAAAGGAGAATTGTCAAACAAATAATAATGCTAGATAACATTTATTGCACACTTATTTAGTGCTGAATCATGTTCTAAGCGCTTTGTATGTATCAACTGGTTTAATCCTACAACTACCTGTATGAGGTAGATAATATTGTTTACCCTTTTTACAGATGAGGAAATTAAAGCACAGAGGAATTGAACAACTTGCCCAAAGTTACAGAGCTGGGAGGGCTGTGGTTTGAACTCAGACAGTCTGACCCCACAGCCTGCCCTGGAACGAGTTGCTCTAGGAACCAAATGTTTACCTCCTTTGTATTCCTTCCATAATTCCATGGCATTATGCTTTTTTGAAGGAGTAAAAATAGAAAGAGGAAACCATTGTAAGTGAGTAGAATGCTCATATATGCTATCCTATTTTATTACTTAATCGTTACAACAACGCTTCAAGGTAGCTATTATTTGTGTTGGTTACAGACAAAGACGTTTGCCCTGTAGTTTGTAAGTGGTACCAAGATTTGAACCTGAAACTAATAGATGACATTTGTTCAGTGCCAACTGTGTGCTGGATGTTTTATATCCATTTTCTCTTTGATCTTTACAGCGATCTTGTAAGGTAGGTGTCTTTGGGAGTCATAAGAATGAGGTAACCGAAATGTAAAAAAGTCTTGAGTGGGTTTCAGTCTGTGGAAAGTAGGCTAGCTAGCTCTAGATTGCTGTGCTATACTGCAAGAAACACCTGTCCATGGAATGAGTAGGAAATAGATATATCCATCACACTTAACTTTCTTTCATTAAAAGATAGTGAAAACTGTGAGAAAAAGCGTACTGGCTAAGAGTCATATATTGGTGGGAAGCTGGCTGAAAGCAGACAAAATACCTCACTGGGAAGTAAACATCATACATTTGATTGAGATGTTTCTTTCTGTGGAGAAGATGATTCCCATTGACACATCTGGAGCGGAAAACTTGATCTTGAGATAGAAACCATTGGTTTTCCAGTGAGTCCCTTCATATGTCTAGGTCAGATTGTCTCTTGTTTGAGACAGGTGGAAGCTTCCCATGAACTACTTACATATAGTTAGTATTTGTGACTATAACACTTTCTAAATTCTGGGTCATAGGTTTCTCCTATGTTTCAATTACCCTAGGACCTAAAAGTGTACAGCTGTTAAAAAAAAAAAAGATTACTGGTGTCAGTAACAGGCACAACTCTCATTTTCCAGATGATGAACTGACGTTTGGTGTCTTCAGTTCAGGTCCAGGATTAGACAATAAATGTCAAAGCTAGATTTGAAGTCAGATGTATTGACTACTGAGACACATATATTGGAGTATAGCAACATGCTGTCTTGCTTGTAGAGTTTTTCACCTTGCTTGCTTTTATAATTTTTATTTCATCAGTTTCTTCTGTTATTCAAACTATGTGAAGCTATTCCAGCAAGCTAATGTAACAGAGAATGGCATCTAATGTTTGCCAGTAATCTTTTGGTAATCTTAGCTTTCCATTTGACACAAATAACAGAGATTTCTCCTTTTCATGCTCATGCCACTGGTCCTTAAATTACTGCAGAATTTTTCTAAACATTCTCCAGGCCTCAACTTTTTTTTCCTTTCCAGAAAGTTGTCAGAAAAAACATAGATAAGATTACAAAAACTTGTAGTAGCTCACCATTGCTGATAGCAATTGATCCTGGCTTCCATGCCTGTGAGATTCAGCTTTGGAGCATTTTAAATATCCAGGTGCTCATGTTTCACCCTAGAAGGCTACTCCTAATTTAGGAACTGAGCAGATAGATTATGTATATTTACATAATTTTTTAATTATAAAGAATTACATGTGCATGATAATAATGTGGGATATTTTCTTGACCCCTCTGTGGGACTTGTGACAGGGGTGCCTCATTTGCTCAGCCCATCCTGCTCAACCCCTCATGGGAGGGAGTGTGTGAGTGAACGAGTGCAGGAACCAGAGATAGCAAGTGCAGGAACCAGACGCTTTGGCGCTGGCAGGAGAAAACTCTGTGTTTGCTGCCCCGTGGCAGCACCCAGGTGGGGTGCCTGTGTCCCAAGGCCTCAGAGGGCATGTTGCAATGTTCTCTTAGCTCCGCAGTTCACAGACATCAGTGTGTTATCAGCTCAGCAGGCCCTTTGCCTCATCACACTGACTTTCTGCCAGCAAGGGCAAAGGTCCAGTGTGACAGCCTTTTTGGGTACCTACACTTGGTGCATCCTGAATTCATGTCCCGTGCCCAAGAAGAATGAGGCCATGTGGCAGAATTGAAGAATAGTAAATGTGAATAATTTTATTGAGTGATGAAAGCAGCTCTCAGTAGAGAGGGAGGAGCTGGAAAAGGGATGGGAAGGGAAAGTCACTCTGCCCTGAAGTCAAGCTGCCTTTCTGCCTCTCTCTTCTGAAGTCAAATTGCTTTGTCCAGCTGCTGTGTCTGAAGTCAAAGTCACCTCTCCCCTGTGTCCAGCCACTTGTTTCCAACATTCAGCCACTTCTCCTCTGTTGGCTGAGTCTGGGGCCTTTATAGGCACAGGATGGGGGCAGGCAGGCCCTAGGTAGTTTTGGAAAAGGCAACAATGTCTTTTGGAAAATACATTATTCAGACAGAACCAGTCAGGAGAGAGTAGGCACACAGGGATGGAAGTTCTCACTTTGGGCCATGAGTTTCAGGCTTTTTGAGTCAAATGTTGGGTTTTGCCAGAGACCCATCCCAGTCTGCCTAGAATTTCTCTGCATCCTATTGCTATCAATACTTTTTCCATCTCCCACTCAAAAAATCCCAGCTGGGTGCAGTGGCTCATGCCTGTAATTCCAGCACTTTGGGAGGCTAAGGCAGGAGGATTGCTTGAACCCAAAAGTTTGAGACCAATCTGAGCAACATGGTGAAATCCCCTGTCTACAAGAAATACAAAAATTAGCTGGTTGTGGTGGTACACACCTGTAGTCCCAGCTAGTTGGGCAGCTGAGGCAGGAGTATCGCTTGAGCCCCAGAAGGTGGAGGCTGCAGTGAGCTAAGATTGTGTCACTGCATATCAGCCTGGGCCACAGAGCAAGACCATGTCTCAACAACAACAAAAATTGCAGCACCAAAGGGAATACATGAAAGTGAAAAGTCCACATCTCAATGTCAAATCCATCTCAGGCCTCAGGAGCAGCTTCTAATTACTGCGCTTTTGTTCCTTTGCAGCTGGCTTTGTAATATTGGATAATGCCTTCATAAGAAAAGCTTTGTGAGTAAATCTGATTCATACCAAAGGTCAGCAAACACCAATCAGAGAATGAGAACCAAATTCCTTGAGCTGACCTTCAAGGTTCTTCACAATCCTATTATTTAACTACATTCTATGAATCTGATATTCCTGGCATGAGTATTTTCAAGAGTCTGGTGTCTTTTCTTACCCTGTAGTCTTGAACTGGTATGTCCTAACCCCCATTTCTGCACATTATTATTATTATTCATGTATTCACTTCCAATGAAATTCCTCTATATAAGTGCCTCTAAACTATTTCTCTGTTGGTTTTTCTTTACCATTTTTCTTTGATATTTCCAGAGCACAAATTTTATTCTTTTCAGAGCTATTCAATGACATTGCATGGTATGCTCCTTTAAACTCACCAGAATCCAACTGCAGATCTTCAGAAGAGAGAGAGAGAGAGAAAAAGAGAGAGCAAGGCACACTACATACGGATCTGTTGTTTCCACAGCTGGAATCAGTTCTCCTGTTGTTTCTTACGGAGTTGGTGCTTGTGAGGCTTTTAAAGTACAGTTTGAGTCTACTCAATTTTCACATTACTTGCTGATTTTAGAACCCCACTCTCTCAGCAAGATACTAGTCCTAGTTAATTAGTTGTTTACGTTTGTCAGTGCAACCTTCTTCTTTGATCTGTATTTGGCTACTTACACACAATAGACCAGGGTGCTTGCTAAGCACATTATTCCTTTTCTTTTTCAACTTGAGGAAGGAAGTTAACTACTAAGTATAGCTTATTGTTTAAGGTTCCAGGCTCAGAGCCAATCTGCTCAGGTTTGAATCCTAGCTGAACCACGTTTTGGGGTAGGATGACACATATTGTTCTGGTTTGCCCGGACAACCCCTTTTTAAACCTTCCTTTTGATCTAGCATCCTATGCAGTGAGTACCTCCTTTCATGCTCATAAGTGTCCTGGTTTAGATGATTAACTCCATCATACCTCTTCTTTGGGGTAACTTGGTCCCTTTAAGCCTCAGCTTTTTCATCTGTAAAATGTGGAAAATATCATTACTTAAAAGCTGTTTCCAAAGCATGATAATCAGAATTCTGCATAGAGTGAACTTCTAATAAGCATTAGCCAAATTTCTCTCTTCCTTTGTTTTCTGGGGAAGGGTGTATGCCTAAGTCATACTATCCCAAACTTGTTCACCAATATTCAGGGGTGTGGCTTACTCATGCAATACTTCTTCCTTACAGTATTTGCTCTCAACTATTGGAAAATTGTAGTAATATACAGATTTTGTTAACAAGACGTTTTATTGCTACTTGTCAAAAAATAGTCAATATTTATGCACATATATAGAGATACACATATAAGTTCTCTGTCTCATCTCTCTCATCTTTCTGTACCTATATACACATGCAAACATAGTTTATAAAGTCTTAATTTGAATGCCCCCTTCTCCCTTACATAAGGTACCCTGATGCACGACAAAACATGAGGAATGTTGAAATAATCTGAAGAATTATAATCAATCTTTTATGCCTTTATGAGCTCAACTGTCAAAACCTTTTAAGAAGTGAAAAAATCAGAAATAAAAATTATACTTAATTAAAATACTAACTAGTGCTTGAGTCTAATAGAATTGGGGGATAAAAAGCACATTTTAGCAATATCCTGCAAATTATACCAGGCAGAGACAAAGGCAATGATTAATTAGGCAACAAGTATATTAACATAAAACTTCATGTGAAATCTACAGATTTCCAAGCTGTTTATTAGACCTTATTAAGTCATTGAGAATCTGAGCCATAAGGATGAAACTCACTTAAAAAATAACTACCGAGAGCAGACTAAACGGTATTCGCTTGATAAACTGGCTCTGCAGGCCTACCGAGTTGAGGCAGATGCCATCGAGAATGCTGTCTCCTTCCTAAGCCTCTGAGAAGCATGTCATTACTCTTTCCACTTTGAAAAAGGAGGCTGTCAGTCAAGCAAGCTTATTTTGCAGGTCCTGGAGGGGAGGAATAACACATTAAGTTTTACTCCCTTTTATTCTTGGTAACACTTTATCTCAAGTGCCCATTAACCAGCACACTCAATAACTTGGGATGAATTATGATGAAAGCACTCTCCTGGGAGTCCAACGCATCTGCATCAACCAGCCATTGCCATGAGTTTACAAGGATGCATAAAATCATACACCAACATAACTAAAGTGTGGCCAACCCCTGACTGGGAACCACAGAAAAGCCGACCCTAATGAAGGATTAGAGGAAATCCCTTTGTTCTCAGGTTCTCTCAAGTCACATCACCTGTACTACCTTAAGAAGTCAGTGGGCTATACCTCATTTCTTTTTATAATGACATATGTGACACTTCATCCTGGGATTCAGATCTTAATTTTTCAGTTCCTTTTTTCATGTCATGATAAAAAATTCTGGGAAATATATAGTGTCAGCTTCCTTTCAGAGTCATCATTTCAACATTTTCATCTGCTACAACTGTTTAATTAGGAGAGGCTTCTTTTGGTAGGCTCCTTTTGTGTAACTTTAATGAAACTGAAGAGCATGAAATGTGGTTTCCCTGCTTTTAAATGAAGCTACTTTTATAGAAATAAGATGAGAAATGGAGAAATTGTTGAAGTCACAGTGCATGAAATTAAGGGAGCCCAAACTGTATTGGCAATGGTTCTTTTTTTTTTTTCTTCTTAAGTTGATGTTTTTGAGGACCAAGGTTGTGGTTGCTAACAAACAGGGTCGATAGTGTTTATTCTTTCATTTTTTTTTTTTTTAAGTTCATAGACTTCTCACAGACATGCCCTTAAGGATTCAATTTGTTGTTTAGGAAAATTGTATGAAGCAAACTACGTGTGATAGAGGGTTATTTTCAAACACTACAAAAGCAAATTAATGAGGGCATCTAGTTATGAGATAAAACCTGATATTGTGCTGAATCTTATCTAAAGCAGGATTTAATGTGTACAATTGAAACAGAATAATTACAGAAAATTTCAAGCCATGCACTAGACTAGGAGGCTCTACCAAACCAATAATGTGTTAGTTATGTGCTCATCATCACATTTTCTATTATACTCTACTGAATCTACAAATATAAAGAGAGGAGGTGAAGCAGCAACTTTCTCTTACATTTAATTCATGCAACAAGCACTTTGGAAATTCAAGTACCAAATTCAGGAAGTCTATATTGCCTTGCTATATAGTTTAGGCTAACTGGGTAATGGCAAAATGTTTTTTCAGGTTTTGGAACTAGTTTTAAGTGCCAGTTAAAAATTATAAAGTTACTGAGTGAGATTTTCCTCCTGACTTAATATAGGTGTTTAGCACTCTTAGCTTAGAACAAAGAGGTAGTAAGTACCCCTAGATTTGAAGAAAGGACTTCCAAGAGTTGGTAACAATTGGAGTTAGTAAACTTCAGGAATTTGTTAGCTTGTGAACCCCAACCTGCACTCCAGCTCTTTCTTGCTCCCCATCTCAGACTATATGAAGGAGAATTGAGGCAGCATTTAGAAAGAAGCTTCCTGGGGTTACATTTCAGGCTGCAGATGGACTCTCCTCTCCTCATGGGATAGCTGGGCATCTGTCAGTTTCTACCTCATCCATCGTGTCCTACGGGCGAGTCAAGAACTGAGGACTTTGGGAGGCGTGGAGCCAAAGCTAGCTTCTGTTTTCAGAGAATTGAAATGTGAGAGAACTCCCCAGAGCTTCTTGATAAACTCTGAAGGGCAACTCCTGAAAGAGTCAGCTCTTGGACTTCTGGAATTCAGAGGGCAGAGACGACCATTCAGGGTTAGCCAGGAAAGGATTGACAACCAACAAGAAAGAGACTACAGTCAAGACAGTTTGTTGAAAAAACTTTCCCCCTTCCTTTCTCTCTTTCCTCCCATCTACTTCCAACCCCAAAGAAGTTAAGCCTTGAAAAAGTACAGGGATGAATTAGCCTCCCCCTCCCCATCCACTTAGAGATGCTGAGCAGGGGTGAAAGAGCTGGTCTCGTAGTGCTCTCCACACTCAGGCTTCTGCAGCCACAGACGTGGCTTTGGCAGGGGGATGTCTGAGGCAGAGATGAGATGTAAACGGAATATCAGAGAAACTTTAAACTGAAGAGTGTCCTGATAACTGAGATTGAACTGAAATGACTGAAAGGTAAGAGACATGCTAAAATGTTGGACAAAACAACGTTGAAAACAGCGGTTGGGAAAAAAATGTCTATATCCAAAAAGTCAGTAAAATTAGTTTCTTTTTGGTTCCTTTGATCATGTTTGATCTCTTTTCATAATTTTCTTTTGAATTTAGGATAAAACCACTAAGCCAATCACTCTTAAAAATTAAGCAGATAAAAACAAATACTTTTTTTCATAACTGAAAACCTCTAGTGTTTCTTATATTTAATAACATGTGAAAAATATTCCCCAATACTATGCTCAGTTCCTGGGTAATGGGATCATTCATAGCCCAAAACTCAGCATCACACAATATGGCCAGGTAACCAACTTGCACATGTACCCCCTGAATCTAAAATAAAAGTTTAAAAATACTCTCTAATTGACACTCAGAGAAGAGCAGGAGGAGAGGAATGAGTAGAGTGAGAGGTCCAACTGTGAGGCAGCCACAGCAAAGACTGGAACGATGCTTCGGAGTTGTCTTGAAGTGCAGCCAGGAGGCTGGGCCTTTCTTTATTCTTCACCTAGGCCAGTCTTGGTTGCAGGATGTTCTTGGGAAGGGAATATGACCTGAGTCAGCTGAGAACTTCAGCTGTCAGTACTCCTAGCAGTGGTGTGCTGGCAAACTAGCTCTCTGCAGCAGGGAGGGCAAGGGGAGAAGAAATTAATCTTTATTTTTGGTGTTCACCAATTTCCATGGTATAAATACTCTTGTCACTACTGATTTCAAACTACTGTCATGATGTCACTGAAAGATAGTTATGAAGAGATGCTTACAATTGGCTCTCACAGGGCAGCAAAAGCTGGCCCCAGCACATCACTGGTTCAGTCCTCAGAGAGGGGACCTTGATGGGCACCATGGTGTCTACCACACTGACTTCTTTTCATGGAAAGCAATATTTTTAAAGCTTAAAGAATTTTCAGCTACATGGGACACATCATAATAAATAGTTGAAAGTTTAAACTCAATGAAATTAAATAACGCAGAGTGAGAGAATCATTTCTATTCCGTCATATCCCAACAGCCTATTCTGATTTGGCAGTCTTAGGCTCTGAATCAACAACATCTGCTGACAATTTATTCTCTATTATCTTCTACCTACTACTTAACCTACTGGATCAGACAATTTTGTGTTCACTGTTCCTTATTCACCTGTAAGTTGAAGTGTTCGCTAGTAAAAATTAAAATGTATCTTTAGAAATATTTTCATGCCCTGATTGGAATGTCTTTATAAAGTTTTCAAATATGTCTTCAGTCAATTTCAAATTTATTTCCCTCTAATTTCTTCCTGATTGACTTTCTAAATGCTTAGGAAGAGCAAAAAGTATAAAAGGCCTGCTGAAAACAAAATGGAGAAATTGCTTAAAGATGGTGCATGTTGTTGACATTTTGCTTTTCTGGAAACCGTAGAGATTGCTAATCTCAGAGGTGTCTTCACTTTTATCACCTATTCACCAGGATCGGCCTGTTCTCTGCCTGAGATTCTCTCTTCCTCTATCTATTATGGAGTTGAATATGGTAGCACAACTTCTTTCATTCTTATCTTTAAGAAAAAGATTGTATGCTTGGAATGCAGGAGATGTACGATAAATTTATATTGTTTTGTTAAATGAGATTGTATTACTTTAGCAATTAAAGGAAAGGAGACAGGACCTATGAAATAAGACACAACAGGAATTGTCAAGACAGTAAGGTGTTTGTGCTCTTTACGAGAATAGTTATCACTAGTCATTACTGAGGTATAAAATAGATCTGTTTGATTTTTCACCCATTTAATTTCTTAGTTTGTCTTCTGTGAATTGCTTTCTTTTATTTCTAGGAATGGCTCCCTGGAATTGCCCTACCTTAGACAAGAAAGTTTCATAGTCCATACAAAGGAAAAGAAATGTGAATGATATATTAGTTATGGCAAAGGCTAAGCTGCTGTAACAAAGGGAACTAGAAATAAAATGGTTTGAGTAAAATAGAGATTACTTTTTAGGTAACACTTTAGCCAGTCCAGGTCAGGGTGGCAGAGGCAGCTATGTTTCATAAAGGATAATCTTTAGGGACCCGTATTCCATTTAACATGGCTCTGTTTTATGTCATCAAAAGGGTAGAAGTCTAGAGCAAAAGATTTCTTTTCAACAAAGTGACAACGAAGTTTCAGAATGCATACATTGCTTCTTCTCACATTCTACTGGAGGCTGGAAAATGAAGTTTCTAGTTGGATGCTGATAAAAATATGTGAGGGCAGTATTTGGGGGCAGCTAGTCATTTGCCACTCTGGCCCCCTAAATATCCACGTGTATGCTTTCTTGCCATATATAGTTCCCTTGGGATTATTTCTGAATGCCGAGGAAGATAATTATGGCCTCATTTATTACGGCCTCAGATGGAGGCTCAGGAATTCCGGCTGGTAGTCCTCTCCAACAGGTCCAGAGGAAGGTTCTGCATAATCTGGGCACCATAAGACAATAGACAAATTACCAGCTTAAAATATAACTGCAGCTGAATGGGAAAAACTCCCATCCAGAAAAGGGAAGAATTAGAAACGTAGCAGTCCTGAGTTATTAAAGACTTCGTACCCCAGCAGTGGAGTCTGGTTTGTATTTGGCCCTTCTGGCCATCCCTGTTTCTGCTCACAGCTTTATCCTTTGCAAGAATGCTACTTGTGAGCTTTTCTCTATTGGAAATAGGTATTGAGGACGAGATTTTGTAGCTGCTTCTGGATGAAGCAGCCAATGATTTCTTGGGTAGTACAATTTCCTGGAGAACGTGGCCCTTCAATCCATTTGCTTCCAGTCATTTCTATTGACAGATAACCTTACAGAAAGATTTTTTTCTAGACCAAGTTCTTGTTTTTGCTGATTTTCATATATTTATCAGCATCTCATCCTATTCTTTCCCTCAATTCCTTAGTTATGCTTGGATTGAATGATAACACTCTCACTGATTTCTGAACTATATGCATCTCATGCCAAGAAGTCTTTATGAGGGGTGATTGAGAGAGGCTCCAGGTAATAGACTTATGTTCTGCTATTCTTGAGAAAGCAACCAATTGTACTTCCAGTCCTGCGAGACTTCAAATTTCTGGATTCTCAGGAGAATTACATTTCTGACAGCAGGCAAGGAGAGTCTTACGTAGTAGATCTATAGCTCTTTCTAAGTCTGCTATCAAACTGGTAAATTATTGCCTGAGTTTATCTCTTTCTTATGTAACTTGTTAAAAGTGGTAAGGAATAATTTCTGTTTTGGTTTTTTTTCCTCACTCCTTCTCCTAGAGCAATAGACTTCTTGGCATACAGTTTGCTTTCTGAGTTATTTAGGTGGGCATTTTACCAGGTCCTTTAGCATGGCATAAAAAGGGGTGTGGATGTAAACACTATCTGTTTCTTCTCCTTACCACCTGATTTTTAAACTAGTTTAGAAACATATTTTAGGCTTTGCTACATAGTATCCTGCTTCCAGATAGTAATGTCTGTATTATTATTATAACTTGCTATTGTTATTATAATTATTCTATGTTATTGCTAACTTCTTTGCTAAGCCACGGTAAAGGTAATGTCGCTATAACATGGATCCCAAAATACAATGACTCACCTGAGAAGTCTTAGTCTGGCTGGTCCAGGCTCTGAGGGCAGTTCTGCTGCACAATGTCACTGATAGACTTAGATCTTTCTTTCATTTTGTTGTTCCATCAACCTCCCTAAATGCCCGTGCTTATGGAAAAGAGACAGAATGGATCTGGTGGAACCAGTTAGTAGTCTGTCACAAATCATTAACAGGTAGGGCCAAAATGTTTCAAAAAGGTTAACTAATGTTTTAGAAATCAGTACACTATGCTGTCAATCTCATTGTCCTATTTCATGAATAATAAGAACCTTAAGCCATTCTCCACGAATGCCTTTTTAAATGGAATCATGAAGTCACCCATTGTTTTTTAATTAGAAGTAGCACAGCTGCCTTAGCGGGCACTGGGACATGTGTGGAGATGTGTTGAGTAATTGAAATGTCTGAATGTCTGGTGCTATGGTGAATGTTCGTTCACTCCTAAAATTCATATGTTGAAATCTAACCATCAATGTGATGGAGTTTAGGAGGTAGAGCTTTTGGAAAGAGATTAGGCCATGAGAACAAAGCTCTCATAAATGGAAATAATGCCCTTGTAATGAAGACTCCAGAAGACTGCTTTGCCCCTTATACCAAGTGAACACACAGCAAAAAGATACCTTGCATGAACCAGAAAGCAGGCTCTCATCAGACATTCAGTCTGCCAGCATCTTGATCTTGGATAGGATTTGCCAGAAACAAATTTCTGTTGTTTACCCGCAACCCAGTGTATGGTGTTTTTGTTACAGCAGCCTGTAGACTAAGGCATCTGGGGGCTGCTAGTAGCATTTAATACCCAAGAGCCTCAATTTAAAGTAGGGGGCATTCCCTTGTAATTAAGCGTTGTCCCACCAAAAATGTATGAAGAACGTAGTTTTCTATTCCATGGCCTTCATTTTCAGGTCAATTGTGTCAGATGTGAGACTAGAATGCAGGTTTTCTGATTGGCTGTTGGGCTTACTTTCTAAAATCCAATCTGCAAAGGACGATGTTAATTTACACTTTAAAAAAAAACTGTGCTTTTTGTTCCCACCTGTTTTATGGCAGCAGCGACTTACCTGCATAATTCTCTTTCCTTAACATATTTGAAGAGTGAAACATCTGTTAAAAATAGAATGACAGTTGTAGGGGAAGGAAATAAAAATCTAAATTCAGTATCTCTATATATACATATACAAATAGGAATATAAACGGACAAATGTAGACCATGACTATAAAGCTTTAAGACTTAATTTGGTACGAGGCTTGTGAAATCAATCTCCTTGCTTTATATTCATGTTTGATATATGTGGGTGCTATGGTTTCCCCATTCAAGTGAAAAATGTCCAGGAGTGAAGTGTGGAGGCATTAGGTTAGGAGTGACTGAGCCTGCGGGCAATGGGCAGAGCCTGTGGATTCAGTGTCAGGTCAAGGGCTGGTGTCCAGAGTTCTGGGACCAAGAAATCAAAAGAAGGGGCCGGGCGTGGTGGCTCAAGCCTGTAATCCCGGCACTTTGGGAGGCCGAGGCAGGCGGATCACTTGAGGTCAGGGGTTCAAGACCAGCCTGGCCAACAATGTGAAAGCCCGTCTCTACTAAAAACATAAAAGTTAGCCGGGCATGATGGCAGGTGCCTGTAATCCCAGCTACTCAGGAGGCTGAAGCAGAAGAATTGCTTGAACCTGGGAGGCAGAGGTTGCAGTGAGCCGAGATGGTGCCATTGTACTCCAGCCTGGGCGATAGAGAAGACTCACTCTCAAAAAAAAAAAAAAAAAAAAAAATCATTAGAAGGGGAGAAAAAAAAAGAAGATACCTCAAGTCAGGAAGCCTACAGGTACCATTGCAGACCCAATCCAGCAACAGTTTCTTTATCCAGGTAGGTGGTCAGGGAATTAGCCGGGAGATACCAGGAAAAGGGGCTGTCGACATTGAATAACACAGTGCAGCTTGGGTGTATGGTACATATTTCCTGCTGCAAACCAAATACAAGCAATAACAAAATAAGGTAGGAATAAAACACAGCAATGTCAACAACAGTAATAAATACCAATAACAAGATTCACAAAAGGGCAAACTGTGACATACATTTCTTAGCTTGCTGAGTATGCAAAAGAGCCTATTGTGACTGCCCGCCCAACAATGCCACTGATGAGGGAGGATGCACCTTTAGCCTTACGATTTTTGTGTCTTTCCCTTTCATGTATTGTTTAAATGATCAAAAAATCTGTTAAAAATAGGAATGACAGTTTTTGGAGAAAGAAATATGAAGCTAAATACATTATGTGTACATGCATAAATAGAAGTTTAAACACAGAGGCATGGAGGAAGGCATAATAAGATCATGCCACTGACGGCAGACTGCACTGGAAGTGAGGACAAAGATGCACCCTTTTCTGCTGGTCTCTGAGCTGTTTATTTTTATATGAGTATTGTGCAGAGGGCCAAGAATGTGTGAACTTAGAGTAACAGGACAGCTTGTTTGCTCTTTTTAGAGTCTACAACTGTCAGGTTCTGGAGTCCCTCCGAGTTCCCTGTAGTGTTCTGATTTCACATGGCTTCATATATGGTTAAAAAAGAGCGTAACTTACTATTTGCCTCCTTAAAAACATGTTCTATCTTTACTGCTGTACAGTTGCTACTTAGTAGCATTTTCAAATCCATTACCAGAGGAGGTCACCTGAAAGGACTTTACTTTCTCCTTTTCTCAGAACTCTAGCACAACTGGGATCTCTGACTTTTAATTTTATTTATTTATTTTTTTTGTCTGTGAGTGATTCCCTCCTGTCTCCAGGAATAGAAAATTTAACTTTTGTTTTTTTGAAGATAGCTTCAACTTAACAACCCCTTTAGTGAGTGTGTTTGAAAGATGAGCTGGCTGCTAGCTACTCACCAGTAGCCAACGTCCCAAACTTCTCCTTAATGTGTATGGTCTAGTCTCACCTCAAGAGTTTAGAATGGGAGGAAGTGGCAGATAGGCAACAGATATGACAAGATCATTATTTGTCCTTTCCCCTGTTCCTGACCCATCTCATTCCTGAGTCTTCTATGACACAACTGCTTAGTTCATCCAGGTATTTCTTTGCCTTCCTCTGGATTCCAGCCTTCACTGTGGCAGGTAATCTCCGTGGCTTCTGAGAGTGATTCGAGAGAGATAATCTTGAAAACTTAGAGCTTTAAGGGACCTTAAAGACTATCTTCTCCCCCTCTCCCTTTGCAGACTAAGAAATAGAACCTCATGGAACAGTATCTAGGGAAGCTAATTAGGGCAGAGTCAGTCCTGGAACCCAGGTCTTCTCTTGGTCTCCTTCCTAAGGCCATGCATATTTTCTTGCCATCAGCAGGATACTGCACAATGATATCCAAGTATTTGCTGTATACATAGACACTTCTCAGGGTGTTTTATTCTTTATGTTCTATATAATAACACTGTCATTAGTAGCAATTTCTGCTGCCACACAGTTATCAAACAGAAGAATAAAAAAATCCCTTATCCTCTCCTTTTCTTTTCCTTTCTATTTTGTGACTTTTCTCCAGGGAAAACCTGAATAGAATCTAAGAAGAGTAGGCATGTTTAAATCCCCCTTCTTTGCCCTGTGTATTTCTTATATTTGGAAAAAATGTATCCTTGTTCCAATTTTCTAAGAAGATGGTGGATTCCTTTGCCCCAGTTGTAAATTTTCTCTTCATATCAGTATCCTCTCAGATTTAATCTTGAAGTGCACAACGTTGTCTGACTGCCTTGGTTAATATCTTCAGTAGCTACATGCCACTGTAACTGGGGTCACAGAAATCATTCCTCACAGATGGCTGTGTCTCCTTCTCTTTGTGACAGTGCATCTCAGCCGAAGTGTTTACAGGTGTGTATTTCCTGGTGGATGCTTGTGCTTGTGACTGCCATATGGCGTCAAGAGCAACATCTGCATCAACATCTTCTGGACATAAGTGGCTGAAAATCGTTTGTTAGGGATTTGTGGGAAACCCCAAGGTCTGGGTAGAGAGCCACAGTATGATATGCTCTTTATTTGTCCATTCATTTGTACTTTCATTCAACAGATATTTAATACATTCTTACTCTGTGCTAGGTGCTGAGGCTATTGTACTGAATGAGACCCAGTTCCTGCTCTCCAGGAGCTCATAGTCTAGTTGGGGAGGTGAATTAAAACTGTGAATTGTTACATAATCCAGTATGATAGTCATTCTAACAAGGCATATTGAAAGAATCATAGAGGGAGAAGAAAGAGATTGCATTTTGCTTGATCTGTGAAGGCAGAAAAATCTTCTGCTTAAGGTGATACTTGAGTGAGAGAGTGATATGGTTTAGCTGTGTTCCCACCCAAATCTCACCTTGAATTTTAATAATTCCCATGTGTCAAGGGTGGGGCCAAGTGGAGATAATTGAATATGGGGGCAGTTTTCCCCATACTGTTCTCATGGTAATGAATGTCTCATGAGTTCTCATTGCTTTATAAATGGGATTTCCCCTGCACAAGCCCCATTGCCTGCCGCCATGTAAGACGTGACTTTGGTCCTCGTTTTCCTACTGACATAACTGTGAAGCCTCCCTAGCCATGTGAAATGGTGAGTCCATTAAACCTTTTTCCTTTGTAAATTACTCAGTCTTGGGTATGTCTTTATTAGCAGCCTAAGAATGGACTAATACAGTGTTTAAGAATTCGTAGGCATTGGCCAGGTAGCCAGGGAAGGAAAGAAGCCCCAGACAAAGGAGAGAGCACATGCAATGGCACAGAAGAGTGAGCATGCGTGTCCTCTTTTGGAAATTACAGTATTTTGATATGGCCAAGGAGGATCAGGCAAAAGAGAAGGCTAACAAAACAGTGGAGGCCTAGATCACTAACAGCCTTCTCAGACAAACTCAGACTTTGTACTTTATCATGAAGTTAACAGAAAACTGTTGAGGCATACTGTGATCAGACTGATGGATTGAAAAACTTACTGGGCAATAGGGTGCATTGGGGGAGGTAATGAGACACAAGGCAGATGGATGGGATAGGAGTCAACTGTAGTAATCCAAGCAGAAATGTCAGTGGCTTGAAACAAGGCTATCACCGTTGAGGATTGACTGAGGTGTTCAGAGCTGATGTAGTACTAGACTTGATAGGATCTGGTCACTGGCTGAATGTGGAGATGAGATAGACTAGAATGGCATAGGCCAAAGAAACTAGTACTATTTACTGCATTAGGAAGAGAAAGGGCAGGTTTTCTGATACGTGTGAGTCTGGGATTGGGGAGCACAGAGAAAAAAGCCTGTGGTGCATGCAAATGAATCTGTCTAGGAGGCTGTAGGGATCACAGGTCTATGGCTCAGCAGAGATATTAGATAAGAAATACAGACTTGTTGGTCATCAGCACACACTTCTTTTGGTAGCTGAAAACATGCATATGGATGTGGTAATTAGGAGGAGAGGTCAAGTACAACAGTGGGTATAAATTAGATTTCTGGATTAAATCCCGGCTCTACCACTTACATGCTGTGTAACTCTGGACATGTTCACTCACTTCTTTAAGCCTTAGTTTCCTTATTTGTATTATAGGAATATTCATAATAACTATCTTATGAAGCATGTGAAGACCTTAGTCAAGTGGCACACTGTAAATACTAATCAGTATTGGCTACTATTATTGACGTTAAATTGAGAGTTTAAGGTGGGAGCTCAAAAGAAGGCTGCAGATGAGGAATGTCTAACATTTCAGAGAAAAGCAGAGTAAGTGGAACAGCGGGAGGGTTGGGGGTAAACCGTTAGAAAGAGGCAGCTTAGAAATGGGAAAAAGAATGTATTTCAGAAGTGAATGACCGACATTGTCAAGTGCTATTCTGAGCCCAAGAAACAGTAGGTTTGGCTAACTGTATAGTACTTTTCAAGAATAAACACATGGGAGTTTGGAAACAAAAGGCAGACTCTAGCGGTTTAAAGGTAAATAGAAGGCGAGATGATAGAAGCATGGAGTGCAGAATCCTGTTTTAATACAGTTAGCTATAAAAAGGAAGAAAGTCTTAGTATCTAGAGGACTTTTTGGGGAAGAAAGAGGGCTTTTCTAAAGATAGGAGGAAACTGGCATGCTCAAAAACTGAAGGAAAATAGAAAAATATGCAGGATGCTGAGACCCAGGTTAAAACTCAATGCTGATCTCTTCTTCCTCTGTGCTATAGAGTGTGTTTAGTCCTGAGGCCCAAGGTCATAGAAGAAAAGAGGTAGAGAATTAACTTTAGCTAATTACCAGGCATTGTGCAAGATGACTTCCATTCAATCATTTATTGAATCGTCATGGAGACCTGGCAAGAAAGCTGCCCATTAATAATTCATATTTCCCACCCCAAGAAACTAAGACTCAAGAGAGTAGGCAATCCATTCAAGGTCACAAATTAAAGTTGGGCTTTGACCAAGCTTCATCACTTTCAAAGCTTGTATTGTGTCTTTTGAGCTATTCAGCGGGATTATTTAAACAGCAGAGTTTTGGAGTGTGCATATTTATGATGATGGATGGTTGTAGCAGACATTATCAGCACTCTGTCCACACCCGCCTTGGGTCCCTTCACCATTTTCTGGCATGCTGGATCTAACTGTTTCTTTTCCTATACCTGCTCTTCTTTGTTGGAAGGCTGCCCTCAGGCAGCAAGAGGCTTTTCTGTGTATTGAGAGAGTGAGAATACCTAGAAAATTAGATTCTCTACAGCTACTCCACCTGCTATCCCTTAAGTGATGCTTGATGGATGCTGCAGCGTAATACCCAGTTCTCTGGTCCCTGCTATACAAACTCTGAGGTGTGACTTACACTGTCACCAGATTTCCTCCAGAGAATTGAGCTAGTTACTCTGTATGGCACTTAGCTGGATATCATATCTTCACCTGGCCTTTGTATTAGTTTCCTATTGGTGCTGTAACCAATTCTCATAACTTTAATGACTTAACACAAAAGAAATGTATTATTTTCTACTCTACAGTTCTGCATGCCAGGCTTCCTGTATGGTCTCACGATGCTCCATTTTGTAGGCTCTTGGGGAGAATCATTTTCCTTGTTCATTTCCTTGGGTGCTGATGGAATTCCATTCCCTGTGGCTGAAGTTCTGTTTTCTTGCTGGTGGTTAGCTGGGCCTCATCCTTAGCTCCTGGAGGCCTCACTCTGTTCCTTGCCCGTCACCTTCAACATCTAGGAGACAGCATGGAGAATCAGATCCTTCTCATGCTGCCTTCTCCCTAACCTACACTTCTGCTTTCCTCTTTCACATTTATGGACTCTTGTGATAAGATTGGGCCTGTCCATAGAATCCAGGGTGATCTCTCTATTTTATGGTCTGCTGACTGGCTGGCAACTGTAATTTCATCTGCAACTTTTAATTCCCTTTTGCCATATAAGGCAACATATTCATAGGTCCTGGCTATTAGGAGGTGGACATCTGGGGAAAAGGCAGGGGCATAATTCTACCTACCACAGCTTCCTCTCCTTGTGGTCCTTATGGGGGTGGTAGGCTATCTGGAGCAGCTGCTGCCATCATGCTGGCTGCAGCAGGGAGGCACAGCCAGGCATATATGATCCAGGAGGCCAGGGGGAGCTGGGGACAAGCAGGAGCCCTGCTCCTTTCAAGTTGGGGCTGGAGTTCCCTGGGTGCTGCTGTAGCTGCCCAAGCCATGGCTGTAGAACTGGGTGTCCCTGTGCTCTTGGAGCCAGGGAGCAGGTAGGAGCTCCACTCTTCAGGGTGAAACTGCAGCTGCCAAAGTTGTAGCTGCAGACCCAGGCTTCCCCTCCCTTCACAGACCCATGGCTGTGGACCCAGGCATTCCTATACTCTTGGGGGCCCAAGATGGTCCCCTCTGCTCTTACAGGCTTGGAAGTACCTGCTCCCACTGCCTGGCTTCTCCCTGCAGTCGGCACCTGCTCCCAACTAGGAGCAAAGTCAGGGCTGAGCCCAAGCACTGTCACAGCCTGGCTGGGTGTGCACATGATTAGGGCAGTGATGACAGGCCAGCTCCCGGCTGCCTTGGCTCCCTCTGGACTTTGAGCACTGATTTGCATGGAAGGGAAGCTTATGGGGGGAGCTGAAGGAAGCTCAGCACTGGCCTGCAGTTGCCCCTGGGCACCTACAGCTTGGGAATCATGAACAGCAGGAGGTAGACAGATTCCTGGGCAGAAGGGGGCAAGGCCTAGTGAGGCCCCACCTTCAGGCCACAGTGGGCCTAAAGGCTGGGGGCCAGGCTGCCAGTCCCAAGGACAGGAGTGGGAACTTGTGGTGCCTTTTCAGGGCCCATTCATGGCCACACTGTACCATGTACCAATTGGTGTACACTTCCTCTCCACTGAGTCCCACAAAAGATCTGTGCTTGGCCAGAGCTAAGCAGATGTTAGGACAACCAGCTGCAGAGAGGAGCAACCTACTCCAGGTCCTCCTCTCTGCTGAGAGCTCGGGAGACCATGGGAAGACCTACCTACAGAGAGGAGCTACCCACTCCAGGGTCTCCCCTCTGCTAGGAGCTGAACACTCATCAGGACACCCTGGCTGCGGAAAGAAGCTACCCACTGCAAGTCTCCTCTGAGCCGTTCTATTGCTCAATAAAGCTCTTCCTCCTCTTGCTCACCCTCCACTTGTCCATGTACCTCATTCTTCCTGGTCGTAGGACCAGAACTCAGGACCCATCAAATGGCAGGGATAAAAGAGCTGTAGCACAAACAGGGCTGAAATATGCCCCTTGCTTGCCACATTGTGAGCAAAGAGAAGGAGAGAAGAGCTGCAGCCCTTTGGGACCCCAGACCTGGGAGCTCCCCTAGCCAGGGCTGTGACTCCCTGTTTGGGTCCCTGTGGTTCCTGGCATCTCAGCTTCCAGGTGCTACCACATTCCCTGGTGCCAGCCATGGAAGCTGCTTGCAGTGGGCCTGGTCCAGCTGCAGCCTCTCAGAGAGCTGGCACCCATGATGGCACCTGGAGCTACCCACCCTGCTACATAGCTGATGTGTCTGACTATGCAGTGGTCAGACTCCATGCCTGTCACTCCATTCCTGGCTTACCCTTGGCAGGTATGAGATTCAGGCCAGGAATGTGAGCTGAGCACAATCTGCCAGGCTGAGTGGGCAGAATGAGCCCAGTGGGCCCAAGCAAAACTTGGGCAAAGGCACCACCAGCCACAGAGGTTTCCAGCCAGAAAAGTGACACTCCAAGGATCCTGTAACAGTCCCACTTCTGTACTCCCTCTACTGTTTTTTTTTTTCTGGAAACACTTTCTAATAAACCACTTTTACAATCATCTTTTCCTCAGGGTCTGCTTTTAGAGAATTCAGCCTAAGTCAGTGATGAATACTCTGAATTCAAAAACTGTTTTGGTTAGTGAATTGGGAATGGCCAATGGGGTGCTTAGGCCAGTATTTCAAGTACAGGCAGACTGCAACCACTACTGTGCCTGTGTACATCCTTGCTGGACTCATTGGCCTCTGGCAGCTACACGAGAAGAATAGGAGAGACCTTGCTAATGAGGCTCTCCCCACTCGCCTGAAATCGTCTGCACCTCAGCAGCATGGCACCCTCAGCAGCCTTGCCTACCAGCGTGTCTCTGTGCACAGCATTTATAAATACACGCACGTGATTCTGAGCCACTGTCAAAGGGGGCTGCTCATTAGTTAGCACAGATTCCCGCCAAGGCTGGCCCAGCCCTGATGCTATTTGGTGAGGCATAGAAAATGAACATGCTACCTAGTTCAGGGTCAATATGCAAAACAGGAAAGGGAAAAACGGAAGCTTGACAGCCTGTCACAATGATTATTAGCTGTCTCCCAGAGTCCTGAGGGCTCCCATCACCATGCAGACATTTGGATAGTCAGAATTCCATAACAGCTCTTTCTCTCACACTTCTCTTGCTGTGTGCACTGCTTGGATCTGTTTCATCATGCACCAAATTCCTTATTCTCTAGGTATACAGATGCTCCAGTTATATCCACTGCGGCAGGGTCCCTGGTGATGCAGGCACATATATTTAAACCTAGGACATTTTCTGATGTGTTAGCCAGGTGGAATGTAGGCTCTGCCAGATGATAGAACAGGGAGGGAGTTCAAACAGAGCATGCCCCACTGAGCAGAGTTTACAGCTGGTACTTGAAAATACCACTTCAGAAATCATTAGTTGGAAGGCCGTGACTGAAGGAGGCCTCTTTGTTAATGGTTGTAATATATGACCCACACTTACTTTTCCTTTGCCTTCATTCCCTTTCTTTCACCAAGCCTGAAGCTCCAATTTATACTTCCACTCCTCTTTACAACATAATCCGTACTCCCTGAAACGTACACCTACATTCCAGACTCCACATGACAGCTATGTTCATAATGCCACCCATGAAAAGGCTTTTATGATCTTGATTTTTGTACTTCTCAACATTTTTTACCACTACTTTCAAAATATACATTCTTACTATCCCAACAAAGGGGAGCAGATTAAAAAGAGGAAAAACCGTAAAATAATTCAGTGAAGATCTAATAAAAGATGCAATCAATCAAGTGAATGACAGTAGCAGTTTCTTTTAACATCAAATCTAATGGTTTCTTTTTCTAGCACAAAAGTGTTCCATTAACAGTGTGAGTCTTTTATTTAGGTAATTCACACGAGTGGTTGCCAGATGTAGTTTATTTTCAGGAGGGCACACTTATAGAAGCAGCACACTGAGCTGGAGACAGAGTTATCTCCATCGAATGTACTCTCTAATGACCTTTCAGAGTGAAAATAGCAGTGAAATCCTAAAACCGAAACCCTCAACGTCGAATCCAAGGAGCACTTCACATTTAAAATGATGGTTGGAGTCAGGGCCGGTCCATAGAGGATTGTGGAGTGCCTCTGCCTCAGCCTCTCTCCTCAGTGCAGAGCCTCCCCTGCCCTGCTGCTGCCTGCTCTATTGACCAGGCCTGCCTGAGACTTCATATCTGCGTTGACTCCCTTGCTTCAATCAAATCTCATCTGTTTTGAGCCCTCTTTCCCTCAAATGCTTCTTTTCTGCTAGGCACTTCAATCAATTCATGTTCACTAAGGTATTCACTGTGTAAAATGATTGACACATTTCTACTCTAAGGACCATTAAGTAATGGACACTTTCTGAAGATGATGCCTTTGACCCACTGAAGTGGCTAGAATGATGTCAAGTAGAGAGGGAAGTAAATGGGTTTGTTCTCAAAGAGTCTTGGATTGAAATCTGGACTTGTCATGCATTAGCTAGTGCCTTTGGATATACTCTCTCAAGACACTTATGTCCTATCTTGATGAAAGTATAGGTGAGGCACCTAAATTATATTCCTTCATTCAAAAATATATATTGAATATCTAATATTTTGAATGACTAAATGAGAAGAGATTAAAATACCGAATGCAATGCCTGCCTAAAAGTAATTCTCCTAAAAAATTATTAAAAAGATAGTGAAAATGCTTAGGAAGATAATTTTGAGTGTGTAACTTTTGTTCCCTTTGAATTCACATGTTTATATTTATATTATAATCTAGGTGCTTACTCTATTGACTAGGGGTAGGACTGACTTTAGGTCACCTGTAACCAAAGTGCTTCAGAAGATTTGGAGAATGTGGAGATGCAATTCTAGTGAAATGTGATAGACAGTCCTGTTCCCGGAAAAGTTCATCCAGTGTTGAGAAGATAGGCAAATACATGTCTTAAAGACAGTTTCTCGTGACTGGAATGTTAAATGGCTTCTTAGGTTAACAATCTAGAGGATACAAAGACTTAGGGGTAGAAATACTATCCTAAGAGTAAGACAAGTAGGGTTTAGGTCTTGGGTATATACTATTTAATAGTTATATGCCTTGTGCTGTAGGCATTTAAACTTTTCATGCCTCAATTTCTTTCTTTTCTTTTCTTTTTTTTTTTTTTTTACGAAGTGTTTGCATGTAGCACATTTTTCTAGGATTGTTTCCAGGTTGAGAATTCCTGCAGCCTGTGCTCTTATAACATCTCATTGCAGGAGCTGCCGTTGTAGAGACTTTATTTGGGTCAAGGCTTGATAAATTCCTTGTGAGCACTCCAGCTTCCTTCCGCATTTTATTTGATTGACTCTTCTCCCTTTTTTTTCTTCTCTCACTCTCTCTGTTAAATTTCTCGTTGGACAGGTCAGGCTATAAATAGAATTTAATTAATAAAGGGCTTGCTAGGGAATGGCATCTTTAAAGAATTCAATAAATGATTTTATTAATATAATGACAAAGAGAGGAATAATTAAGACAAATAAGTGGGATGGTTTTTGAGAATGGGTAAAGAAGGGCTTCTAAAACAATGAGCAATTCTTGGGTAAGGACAAAATGTCATCGTGCTGAAGGTAAGAAGAAAGAAAAGCAGATCAAAGCTATGTGGCTTGTTCAACAGAGCATGGAAGAGTAAAGGCTAATGTTTACCAAGTTTTCACCTCGTAGGTATCGTGTTAAGTGCTTTAGTAAAGTCTTAACAAGAAGATACTTTTAATAATCTGACAAAAATAGGAAACTAAGGACCAGAAAATGTAATTTTACTACCCCAAATTGCACCATTAGAAAGTGACATAGTCAACCTATGGATTCAAGCCTTTGGCTCCAAACCCAAGGCTATTTCTCACTGCTGTTTTCTATAGATTTCCAGATCTGAAAATATGGATTTGGGCAGAAATGAGGTACAACCTCACATGGTAGTCCCTTGAATATGACAGATTCTGAGAAAATCAAAAGGAAGCTAAGCTGAGTTAGATTAGAAAGAACATTTTCCCATTATTATGCATACTCTTTTTTTTTTTTTAAAATAGGAGAAGGTTGTTTTATTGGCTGCTTGGATAAGAGTAATGGGGACTATTCTACCTTAGCATTCATAAAAAGGAACACCTTAGCGTTCATAGGTTTTCTGAGGTTAGGTAGTCAGGGATAGCATGGAAAAATATAAGGTGAAAAGCATTTTAGAGTGGAAAAGAGAGAGAGAAAATATGTGTGTGTGTGTGTGTGTGTGTGTGTGTGTGTGTATTTGTTAAAGTGCTATTTGGATGACTCACTGAGAAGATAGGTTAATGCATTCACTGAATTTTTTAGTTCTTTAAAGAATAATCTACTCTCTTTCTTCATGCCAGACTAAAAGGGCTTCCCAAACAGTCACATAAAAAATAAAATAAGATATACCAAACAGTTGTCCTTGAACCTCTCTTCATACACTTGTTTAAAATTAATATACTTGAATAGAATAACCCACCTATCTGTGGCACCCAGTGGCTTAGAGCTATATATAATGCACATTAATAAACAAGGAGAATGTGGCTCCTGCCATGCTCGTTTTGTTTTCATCCTCCTGACAGTGTTCTTGCTGTCAGAGGCGTCTTCTCAGATAATAAAAGGCAATATAAGACATACACACTCATTCCTTCCTCCCCTCAATCCTCTGTCCTGTCATCTCTGAGCATCAGAACCTTCCATTAGTGTTCATTTTAATAAGCCAATTTTATTGGGTTTATAAGTGACAACTTTTAAATGAGTGGGGATCCATGCCAGTTTTTCAAAGGGGGGCATCACCATGTTACTCTCTCACAATTAAGTTTTAATTAGCAAGGTCATTGCTAATTTTAAGAGAATGCAGTGGGGCACCTTATCCCTCCCTCCCTATTTTGGTAATGTCTGGTTGATAATGGAATGATATATTTTATCAGGATGCTTCTAGATAATGTCAATAATGTCAACAAGGCGGTAAGCCACAGCTAATCCCTTCAGTACTTATACATAGATTTTCTCTCTCATTATAATTCTGTCTTGTGTGTATGTCCAGCTTTTGTGACTCAATGGATACAGATAAAGAAGGTTTTATAAAGGTATTTTTAATTCATTTTTGCTCACTCCAGGTAGAATAGTTTAGAATTATTCAGAAAGAAGAAATAAAGCTTGATACTAAATTTGGGCAAAAGTTGCAAGGGGAAAAAAACAGATGGTTCTAATGAAGAAAAGCCATTAAGTGGGGACTTGATAAGAGGGTAAGTCAAATCAAGGCTGTTTGCTAGGGCACTGCTGCCCACCTAAGTTCTTTCTGTAGATTCAAGGGTGGTTAGTGGGTGTGCTGCGGTTTGCTTTTGTCCTCTACAATCTCTGTAGCATTTTGGCCTCCCAGTTGCTTCTGAAGCATCTGACCATCAATGTCATGGCACCACACATGCAATTGTTTGTGTGCTCTGTACATCTCTTGGTCTACAACCCCCACATCATGTGTAGAAGGTGTCTGCATTCTATGCTTAGACTCTCCTGTGGAGATGGTGTCTATCAATTACAACTCCTTTTCAAAAGCTCAGGTACAACTACTTAGGGCAGGTCAGGTGCACTAACAAATAGAGTAAAAATCTAAAAGTGAAAAACAAGTATATTTTCTCTCAACAATTCAGGAAGGTGTTCTCAATAGTATGCTTCTTTCAGAATCATCTCATAACACCAAGTTCAGTGTATAATTCTGAGCTATGAAAGATAAATATATGTGTGTGTGTGTATATAGTGGCTTTTCCAATCTAATGCCATATATACCTTCTTTTTTTTAAAGTTTTGAGTTGTTAACATAATATTTGTCAACATAATCGTGCATATTTATGGGGTACAGTGTGATGTATAATCCATGTATATATTATGTGATGATCAAATTTTAGTAATTAGCATATCCATCACCTCAAACACTTGTCATTTCTTTAAGATAAGAGCATTTGAAATGTTCTCTTCTTGCTATTTTGAAATATAGAATGCATTTTTGTTAGCCGTAGGTCACTCTACTGTGCAGTAGAACACCAGAGTTTGTTCCTTCTGTCTAACTGCAACTTTGTACTTTGTGATTAACCTCTCACAGAAGTAAAAAGTCGAATGGTTACCAGAGGCTAGGGGGAGAGGTTAGATATATCTTCTGCTTGTAAAGTTCACAAAACACTTTTATGTAAGATGTTTATAGGAGATTTGAAGTAAATTGCTGTGTTGTCTCTTTAAAAATATGGAAGCCTGGATTTGGCTTGTAGTCCATCATTGTGATTGTCTGTGTAAGTTGGAGGAGGTATAGTCTGGTACCGAGCTCTCAGAAATGGGAACTAGAATTGGAAAAGACTCCATAGATCTGGTTGAGGGGAACTGACAATGAAGTGAACGTAACTGGAAAACATATTTGCGGCTGCATATTAAAGGATCCTTCTCATATGATACTGGGGTAAATTTTTGATTGGTTTTTAATTCCTACTTTCTTGCTTGAAGTGGAAACACTGTTACTAAGGTAATTTTTTTTAAAAAAGAGTGAAAAAGCATGTGTGTGTTGGAATATAGCTGGATGAGTGATGTTCACCTCAATGTCATGAAGATGCCAGCTGTTGAAGAGATTTTGTCAATGAAATTATCTTTTAACAAGGTCCCAGTTGTTTGAGATCTGCTGTGGCTCCTCCTGGCTGTGTAGCATAGAGGGAGTAGGAAGACAATTATACAGTCAGTAAATAAAGCAGCATAGAATTTCAACTCAATACAAACAACTTCTGCATTGACATGTCATCAAGTTTTCACTGAAAACGCTCTAATTAATTTAAGCCTCACTAAAATCTGCCTTGTATTATTTGGACCTTTTTTATGGTTAATTAATTTGTTTTCCATACTTATGTTGTGGAAATATCAAATGCATATTCATAAGTAATGCTAGCAACTTTTCATCTTTCATGGCTGCCAATATTCTTTCCTATGTTAGGAGGCCACGTCTTGTTATTCTTTAGGAAAGCTATCATTTTTCCAAAGAGGGGCTGAGTGTTATTTCAGAACCTGACTAAAAAAGTTGACAGGAAAAACGTGTGGAAAGCAGAAAGCAAAAACATTGCATCTCCTACCCTGGACTTTCACACAGCTCCCACAGAGCTACTGAACTCTTACTGAAACTGATCGATTTTATCTGTAAAATAGGTGAAAAATGTATCCCAGCAAGATAAACTCTGAACTGTTCCTAAGTTAAAAAAGCAACGAAAAGATATAAGTAGACCTTTCATTTGAAGTCACAGAAACACATGAGATAGAATCTAGTCAGAAAACTGGAAATGTACTTACACTTCTAATGCAGGTTGAATGCCAGTGTCAGACCTGTTGAGAAGTCAGTTAATATTGTCATCTATATAAAAAGTGTTTATGTTTACAAGGCAGTCTGGCAAGCCAAATCTCTTCCTTCTGTATTTCTGTCTACATCCAAGATGTCTGTGGCAGTGTTGGTCATTCAATTTAACAAATATTTATTGAACAATTATTATGAGAAAGCAAGTATATAAGTTTTCCCAGGGTTTAAAAAAATAAGCAAGACATAAATCACAGTATCAAAGAATTATAAACTTGACAAGAATAAGACAGGTAAGTAAATAAGATAAGGCAGAATATGTCATTAGACTCTATACAAGCGTATACTTATGGATATTGAAAGGGATCAGTGAAAGTATTTTACACAGTTGAATTAAACATTAATTCCTAAACATTAACTCATAAACAATTAACACAGCTAAATTAATATTAACTTTTAAACAAAGGCTATGTTTTATGTTCTTTATAACACTAAGTAATCAACACAGATAATATATTTTGTGCGTTTTTCAAATTGCTGAGGTTGTATTCATTTTCATTAGCAAGTTTTACACCATGAAATCATTGGAAAACCAAAGCATCTCATACAAACAGTAAAGAATGCTTCTGATCATTTATTTTTCACATTTAGTTGATTCTTGATAGTGAGTTAAATTTCAAGTGCAAATATGGAGTCATATTAGAATTCTTGATTCTTTTGAAATAGTGATATCCCCGGGACTGGGGAAGTCTTGAAGAATTGACAAGAGTTGGGTGAAGGCATTTGTACTCCAACATTAGTCAGATTGCAATTAATGCATAAAGACTCTAAAATAATCTTTGTTGGGCCCTCAGACCCATGTATACGTGGGTTACTTTTATTTTTCCAATTGTTCTAGCAAGCTTCTCCCCATAAAATTTGTATCATCAGTTTATCTGAAGTTGTATAAGAAATACATATCTTGGAGGACATTGGGATAGGTGGAGGCTCTCATATTTCAGTTTTAAGGCTACCTGTTATTTGAGTGTGAGGACTGAATTTTCTGTTATACTAACATTCTCAACATCCTAATTCAATATATGTTTATGTGAGTCAAAACATCAAAGGTAGCGTCACTTCTGCTTGAGGTATCCAATCTAAGGAATGACCACACTTTGTTCAAGTTTTTTTTTTTTTTTGAGATGGGGTCTTGCTCTTGTTGCTCAGGCTGGAGAGCAGTAGTGCGATCTCAGCTCACTGCCACTTCCATCTCCCGATTCAAGCAGTTCTCCTGCCTCGGCCTCCGAAGTGCTGGGATTATAGGTGTGAGCCACTGTGCCTGGCATGTTCAAGTTTTTGACTTAACTTTTAATTTAATTTAATTTTTTTACAGCTCAAACAGCCAGTGGATACTGTACCTTTGAAGGAAGTACTGCAGTGTGTGGGACAGATATTAAAACATCTGTATGTTTACTTTCATCACGTTATGTCCTACCAAGCTAGAGAGAAATGGAGACAGCACACTAGTCTGATGTGGCCTTGAGTTCAAATTATAGAATTCAAACCTTAAAATATTAAAATATATGTGAGGCTGAATCAGGCTGTGCTTATAGCTTGCTAATAAATCATATTTTCCACTCACTGCTCTGATTTTAAGAACTAGTAATTGGAAACTAGAGGCATAAAAGAATAGGCTCGGAATGAATTTTAAGGAATAATCTAGTTCATTTTTCTGCCGTTGGCAGATTTTGCCTAAACTCTTTTGTAGAGGGGAGAATCTCTCCTATTTGAAAATACCTGCTAGGAAAGAAATTCTAGCATTCCCTACAAAACCATTATGATCTGTGGAAACAACTTGTTTCCTTCAAAATAAATAGTTCTCTCAGTGATTTTGTTTCTAGTAATGCCCATTTCAGGAATAATAAATTCCAGCACAAGTGCCATTTTTTTAATAAAGGTTTTAGTGGAATATATTAGATGGAGTGAAATATGTATTCAACAGTGAAGAAAAAAGTTTTTTCTTCCAGATCAAGGTTAATTCTAATAAGGAAATAGAAAGTCCATTACTAATGCCTTTGCATTAAAGCTCACTTCCTCTTGAGTGAACCTGAAGGATGTTCTTGCATATCAATGTTGTACCAAAGGCTTTCATTATCTCTGTGGTTTTGTTTATTTAAATATTTTCCCCACATGTGATTTCTTCATGTATAAACTAAATAGATGCAAATACATGTCTTTTTAAGGAGTCTGCAAATCTTTCTTTAATGAAGGTGCCCTTCAGTGCAACGAGCCTATTTGGGGATTGTTCAAAGATGGATTTACTTCCATTAATGTTTTTTTAATTTTACTTTTGATCAGAGTTGGCAAAGTACAGATCAAATGGAAACCGAACGTCTCTTTTTTTGATATTATTCAAGACTCTTCATCTTCACGGGGCTCCCGATAACTGATTGTTCATAACACATCAGGATTTAGGCTTACCTCAAGAAAGGGTTAGAAATATCCGATATTGTTGACTCCGGGAAGACTACGTGAGTTAAGCAGAAAAAAGAATTTGGTTAGAAGATTGTATAATTTAAGCCATTAACTAGATAAGCATGGCAATGCACTGTGACTGAATAGCAAAGAACTCACCCTCGTCAAGAAAATGGATGAAGCTTTTTTTTTTTTTTTTTGTTAGCTGTGAAATTAACTATCAATTCATATGCAATCTCAGATCAAAACTGGTGGTGCACCAGATGCACTGGTGCATGAGAATGGAAGTAATTGTTTGTGGTTTTCATGAGAAGATTGCCAGTTTGCAGCGTTTAAATTATACACAAACTGCTTTTTACATCTCTAATTGTAGCTCTGTTGTTTTCAGGGAGGGTTGAATTGACATTGACAAACATAGACTTAGAAAAAATACAAAGACATGAAAACAGCACTAAATTTGCCCCAAAAATGATTCAGTGAATAATGCTGCAGTGTTCTATTTATCCCTCAATATGCCAAAATTTCCTTTATTTTCCCTAAGGAGTGATGCTGACTTGGGTAAGTTAATGAGAAATAGTAACTGCAGAGAGGTTGAGTAAACGAAGCACATGACTTCTGTGAATTATTATACGCCTGCCCTTTTATTATTTTTTTAAGAAAGACCTGAATTTAATGTAATCTTTTGCCTGTTTCTTTACCTCAAAATTTTTCATTTACTTTCAGTGCTTAATTGAACTGTACCAGCTTTTACCCATTCAACTCTTGCTATAATAACATTTTAGCTCTGGGAAATAGTAAAAACAGAATCTCATTAATAATATTCTACTCATCACTTTTTGCTTCAGTTTTTGACTTTTCTGTAAAATAAGACCCCTACCCTCTCAGGCCTAAAGAATGAAAAACTGGCATATCAGAGAAACAAAAGAATGGAACAAAGCGGTAATTTAGATTTTGAGTTTGTAAAGCCAATTGAGTAGGTGGCATTAATTCCAGTATACAAACAACGGCAACAAAAAGATTGCCAGATCCACAATTCAGTATTGGTTTCTTCTGAAAAATAGTTTTGATTGTTAGAGGGTCATACTGAGTTTAAAATATAGTTATGTAGATAAATAATAGCTTAGCAACAGGGAATTCAAGGTACATATATTGGGGAAAAGGGGACACATTAAAAGCAGAAAACTAATGAAAAAACTTTAAGAAACCTTCTACATTTGGGCAATGTTACAAAGAACACTGTCCACATTTTGCCTGGCACAGCATTTTGAAAGTTCAAGCAGTGGGAATAATTAGCAGAAGCCATTTATGGATATACTTCCAGAAGAGCTGGGTCCTATGCACACTTGCAGAGGACTGTACTGGGGATATTACCTTTAATACTCCAAGGAAAGCAAGGAGTTCTTTGTCCCATAATGTTCACACGTTCTGAAGGAGGGAGGGATGCAGCACAGCAAGCTAATTTGATGCTTCTCTGCTATGTGCCACTAACTGGGTTCCTTTTCTTTGTGCCTGATCTGGTGTGGCCTACAACACTTAGATCATCTAGAAACTGACATATTTGCTCATTCTCATTCCTACCATTCACATCTTTGTTGCTCTTACTTGACCACAGTCTTCAAAAAAAATAGAATACTATGTGGAAAATGGAGTAGGCTTAATTTATGTAGTACCAAAGAGTAGAAATTGTAGAACAGTAAGTGTTAGCTCAGTAAAAGCGAAACCTTTCTTATGGGTTTAACAATTTAAAACTGGAGTGGGCTGCCTTGGGAAGGACAAAGCCTTCACTGATACAAGGGTATAAACAGGAAGAATGGTCAGCCAACCGTCATGGAGGTTTCATAGGAAATTGAGAGGGAGGATAGAAGTGACCCGTATAGTTCCTTTCCTTTCCAATATGTACTTTATTTTGGTTTATTTTAAAATTCATTCTCTGCTTTTGCTTATTGGGCATTGGGCCTGTTACTATCCCGGATCGTTTAGGTGCTGTTGTACTGTATGGGCGTAGAGGTGGCAGTGCATCAGCAACACAGATTTTTTTCTATAAATTACATCCTCTTCCTTATCACCATTCCCTCTTGTTCATGTGTAACACCAGCAGAGCGGCCACCAAAGATTTGGTAATGCATTTGAAGAAATTCACAATCATGTCCCTGGGAACCCAGATTTTCTTTTACTTTTTGGAAACACATCTATTTGCCTGCCAGTCCCACGTATGGTAAAGGAACTATAAATTACAGCACTGTAATTTACAAATGACTCCACTAAGCCATTATTATGGCCTCTGTGGTTTACCTGAAAACTGATTCCTCATCCCCAGCAGCAGGGCTTTTCAAGACAATTTGTTTCTCAAACACAATGTTAATTCTACTGACCTCTGACTGAAAGGCAGGAAACCTCAATTAATTTTCTAGGAGATTTTCCAGTAGCCCATTTTTTTTTTTCATTATTATTTGGTTTCTATTTTTATATGACAATTTTGGGCTGAATCGCATGAATTCTCTTGTCCTGGTCTCTTTGTGGCCATTGGCATGTATGACAAGAGAATCTTTTGAAATATTAATATCTGTGCTTTCTTTTCTCCTATTTTCTTTCAAAACCTTTACTCTATTCAATCACAGATATCTATTTTGCCTCTGGGGAGATGTAGGATTGTTTCATGGGACTGGAAATAGGAAGAAGTAATCGGGTGTGTGTGTGTGTGTGTGTGTGTGTGTGTGTGTGTGTGTGTGTGTTTAAACTTTCCAGACAGGCTTCTGAGAGTAAAAAAGGAAAGCCTGAGGGTAGCAGGGCAAAGAGTTTATATCACAGCAATAGATCTGGGAAAGTAGAATCATTTAGCCTACTTCTAGCCCTACTCTGTGATGTAGAAGGATGGCTAAGTGGGGGAAAGGAGGAGAGATGATTGATTATGCCCCAAGAAGATGTTTGCAGTCAGAGAGGAGAAGCTTTGAGGAGATTTTCTGGAGAGGAGCAGATCTGCCTGGAAGATGGTCCAGTGACACTGGTGGACATCGTGCAGGTTATGGAAAAGCTGAGATGATGCCTGCACGTCAGCTATGCTGGCCTGGCAATTATGTACCTCCTAGGTGGCAGAGTCAGGTTAGTTATAAGTATCATGGTTTGTGGACTTTCCGTTAGTAGCTCAACTACGTATCTCTTATGGTTCAGCTAAGGGAAGTATGCCCACCTAGGCCCAAGACTTCATGACGTCCCGTGTAAATGATTTCATGCAGACACTCTCCTCCATTTCTGTGCTACTATATTCCAAATTGAAAGTGGGGTCTCTTGAGTATCCAGATTAGAGGTGGTTTGTTGGAAAAGAAGCCCTAGCAGTGGTACTTGATGAGACTGAAGTGTTGTGAATACTATGTCCATTGCGTGTAAGTTTATGGGATATTTAAGCAAGGTTAGTTTTTAAATCTTTTGCTAATGACTGTAAATATGGGAAAAAGATCACTGACTTTAGCCACATTAACACCACAGTTTTAATAAGGAAAGCTAATCAGCTAAAGACAGAGAACGATGGCATCTTTCCCACTACCTCTGTCCCTACAAAAAAATATTCCATTACATACAATTGTACTTTGCTATTCATGTGTAGTAACCACACCACACTCAGAGTAACCAAATCCTAGATGCTGACAGTGTGTAGTATACGTAAATAAGATAATACTTGATATTTATGAAAACAGATATTAACTCATTCTGAGAAAACAGTAGTAAAACAAAATACGGATATTTTCATTGGAATGGTTTTATCCAGTGAACAAAGAATTATGCCCACAGTGACTGTATTAGCTACCTATTACTATATAACAAATTACCAAAAACTTAGTGTCTTAAAGCAATAATTAATCATTTATTATCTCTAACAGTTTCTGTGGGTCAGAAATTAAAAAAGTGTTTAGCAGGGATGGTTTGTCTTTGCTCTATGATATCTGGGGCCTTAGGTGGAAGACTGAAATGTTGGAGGTTAAATTTGTATTGTATTCAGGATATTTGCTAAGACAGTAGATTTTAGGTGCTCTTATCATCTACACATAAGCAAGGTAACTATGTGAGGTGATGGATATGTTAATTTGCTTAACCAGTGATCATTTCACTATGTGTAAGTACATCAAAACATTACGTTGTACACTTTAAATGTATACACTTTTGAGGGCTTGAATCATCCTAAGGTGCATGTACTCTCACGTCTGATGATAGGTACTGACTGTTGGTGGGGGCTGAAGGGCAGCTGTTGGTTGGAGCACCCACATGTGACTTTTCCATGAGGCCTGGGCTTCCTCACAGTGTGGAGTTTGGTTTACAAGGGCAAATATCCTTAAATAGAGAGAGTGACAGAGAAATAAAGGCAGAAACAATTGACTTTTATGAACTAGCCTTTAAAGTCAAGCAGCATCACTTCTGCTGAACTCTACTGATTGGTTCAGGAAGTTAAAAAGATTCGATTCCAAGGGCAAGGAACATAGATCCCACCTATTGATGGAGAAATATTAATGTCACATTGTTAAGGCATGTGGAATGGAATACATATTGGAATAAGCTTCTGTGAAAGATGTTATCTGCTGTAGTGGACTGGTATGTTCAGAGTACAATAGGTCAACAGACCTATTGGTGAATTCTAGTTGTGCATAATATCCAAAAAAAAAAAGACAACCAAGAACTAAAAACTGTTCAATGGTTTATAATAAACTTCTTGGCAATTTTAGATAAAGTGGCATTCTTCTGAAATAGAGACTTTCATCAAAATTGACTTTCAATTTCACAGATGTGTAATTAATTTGTCTTGGAATGTAATAGAGATACTGTACATTGTCATGATTTATATCTACCAATTTTATCTCAAGATTTTTTGTCATATTTTTCTACTTTTCCTATTTTTCTCATTTAAAATAATACTTTTTGATAACTGGGATGGGAGGATACCCTAAAACTTTTAAATAAAATTCTTAGGCTAGAAAGCAAAATTCATATTTTATATATTTAATTTTAATGTCTATATGATGAACACATACATTATTAAACAGTAGTATATTAAAATTATCTAAGGAGAAGGAAAGTATTTTTATCTCTCTCTCTTTTTTTCAGTATCAGTTAAATGCCTTTAGGCTATGACTCCTCATAATGACTTAACCAGTGTGCATATCTATTATCTCCCTAACAATCTGAGAGTCTGGACTTCTGAGCCATAGCGGGCTCTGGCTCTGGCTCTGGCTCTCCTTCTGAGTCTCTCAGCTCTGCTTCCTCCTTCTGCTGGCTTAAGCTCAGGCCAGTTGCCGGCTGGCTGTGGCAGTTCTAGGTGTCACATTTACAGACAGCAGTGAGAAGTGCCAAGGGGTTTTCTCTTCTGATGTTTCCATCTTAGGAAAGAGACAATTTTTTTCCAGAAGATCTCCTCTTCCTGTAATTCCTTGGGTAGAACTGGGTCCTACGCACACCTCGAACAGCTACTGGCAAAAGAATAAGACCATCTTGATGAATTTCTACCAAAGAAGATTAACTCTGAGAGCTGGGATAGGGTCATGTTTCCTAAATCGGGAGTCTGTAAACTATAACCCTTGGGTCAAATTTAGCCCTCTGACTGTTTTGTAAAAAAGTTTTATTGAGGCATAGCTACACTCATTCATTCACATACTGTCTATGCCCAGTTTTGCACTAAATCTGCAGAGTGTAGTGAAGTCTAGAGTGCTTCCCTAAACACTGCTTTAGTCCAATGTTTAGTTTAGTTCAGTTTAGTTTAGTTTAGTCCAGTTTTAGTTTAGTTGCAGCACAGACCATGGTCACTTCCAAAGCTGAAAATATTTACTATGTGTCTCTTGATAAAAACTATTTGGTGACTCATCTCAAATAATAGAACAAAATTGGGCTCTGTCAAGGAAAAAAAAAAAAAGGAAATGTTACATAGGCAACAGTGACAAAATTCCTACTTAATTTTCAAAAAATACTTTATACCAATTTCCACAAACCTTACAGACAATATTATGTTTACTTTGTGACATTTTATGCTGCTATTTATCTCAGTCATCCCGTTAGTTGTTAAGGTTATTATGTACTGTATATAATTTTACAGTTTTTCTATGTTCTGGATTTCAGGATAAAATTTACTGTCAGGTTAAGATTGTACCTTTTTCCTTTGCCTTATAAAGTAGCCGTGAAGCCCTACTGACCTTTAATTCTATCAGTAACCACATCACATTCTCTACTCAGTATTCTACTTGGCCAAAATTTACAGAATGAATTAACTAGAATAAAACCTTATGAAGGACCCATTCTATTTAAATATTAATATGGTTTTTATTTCTATCCATAGGTCAATTTCACTCTAAGCAGAGACCAATGCAGATGAATCAAAACTAATTCCTGAGAAAGCCTGGGGTGCATGGGGCACTCAGAGTTGCTGTTTGTGTGTGTAGGTAGAGGGGGCATCAATTCAGGTATATATTTCAATTCAGGCATTTTAGTGTAGAAAGGGGAAAACCTACCTTCTACTCAAGGATGAACTGGTTATAAGCAATCTAAAAAATCTACTTCCTACGTACTATAGCCTTGAACATATTGGTCTGAAAGTTTAATTATGAGAAACATGATTAGTTGAGGGCTGCTGGAAAATATGCAGTCTAGTTATGTTTCCCTTAGAATATAGAGATTTAAAATTGCATTCTTTACTCAAGCTTCATTATCTGAAAACTATATACTTGGGTCATATTATTTTGATTCTTTTTAGAGTTGTTATGAAAGGCATCTTTGTTATTATGCCCTCATTTCATATTGCGGGATGCTGTCAGAAATACCTCTGCACAAATCACTATTGCACAAATTGTAGGGATGTTGTTGAAGATAGTGTGGATTCCGCCACTGCAGGAACTGTATGAGTTTAAGTAGCACAAAAACTGTACCTCTCCTGAGTATCTGGGTTGTTTTTATAACTTATGGTTGGTGAGAATTTTTTCAAACAGCATTACACATGGACTTCACATAAAGCATATCAGAGCAACAGGGAAACTGGTTGAAACTGGGGTGGCAGCTGGAGGCACCCACACCACCTCTCCGTAGCACCCTGAGACAGTTTTAGGGGAAATCCCAGGTTCTGCTGAGCTAGATTAGAGTCTACCCATGAGTCCACTGCATTTCCAATTGGCTTTACCCATCACAAAGCTCAAACACAAATTTGAGGGCCAGCTTTAAATTGTCTAACTTACTTCGCTTGGCCTAATGATTCAGCCCTCGCTTTACCTTTCTTCGAATTCTGTATCTTTAATAGCAACAATCAAATCTTATTGTTTAAGAAAAAATATTTCTATAAAATGCTACAAATCTTTTTTATTTTAAGATAAGGTATAATTTGATAATTCCAAATACTTCTAGGATTGCGACCAAGAATTTCATCAGGGGTTGGTAATAAGCTCATTATATAATTGTTGTACGTAGCACTATAAGCCCTCTGTCAGATTCTTCCTGTAGTATTCTAAACCACAGGTAAATACAGATTAGCATCTGTATTTTAAATGTGTTTGATGCCTCCCTGTCACTTGAAAGCACAGCTGATAAAAGTGAGAATGCAGATGGAGGCTTCACCTTATGAAAGTCGATCTTATTTCTTGCATGGAATCTTCTTTTCTCTTGAGATTCGGAAATTATATTCCATATAGCTTCCTTTATTCACATGAAGCTAGCTGAAATTGTAGCTGGTAGGTAACATTCTCCATTTTTTTGTCTGTTAGCTTTTATCACAGCAGAGTGACAGACCTTTCAAGGGGCTTTCTTGCAACCTCTCTGGGATTTTGCTCCTGCTCTTGTAAAGACTCTTGACTTTTGTAAAAGCATTCAGAACCTGTACCATACAAACCACCAGATACACAGTCTTTGACACTCTTTGATGTGGCATTTCTATAATGCTTACAACTGTAAAAACCCGGGTCTCTTCAGAATAAGTAGAAAATATTTTAAAGACTTTTTTTTTTAAGAAAAAGTGATATACAGATATCTTAGCAAATCCATCTGTCTCTGGTATAGACAGTGGAGAAGATTCAAAAAAAGGTCACTGAGTGATAGTTGGAGTAGAAATAAAATGTTCATGGGGGCAGGTACTACTTCACCTCCTTTCCTCCTGCCAGACACCCTATTTTACCTATGCAACCCCGTATTCCACTGTGGATCTGGGAATAGTTTCCATGTTCCGGTAGCATTACCTCCCCTTCTGCTTTTAGTTCAGTGACTTGAACATTCTAGGGGTGTAAATGAAATAACAAAAATAGATTCTTCATTCTTGGACTTCATATTCTCTCTAATTGGACAGCTGTATTTGAAGAGTGGCAGTTAATAGATAGATTGAACCTGGGCAGATAGATAATATGAAGGATAATAGAATCCTGATCACTTTCATTTCAACACACTCCCAGAATAGCTACACTATCTGAATAAAAAATAGTGTTGGGATTAGCTGCTTTAGTGAGGGTAGTAATAAACCAGAAAGGGTCTGAAGGACAAGGTTCAGGACAATGAAAATATTAGAGAAAAATACCATTTGAGAAAAAGGTGAAGGAACTAAGCATTTTTATCCAGAGCAGAGGAAAAGGGTGTGTGTGTGTGTGTGTGTGTGTATGTGTATGCAGGGATGATGGAGAGAGATTTTTAAGGGCTATCATAGGTAAGAAGTAGAAAAGATATCATTAGATGCGAACTCTATTTGTGGCTTAAGAGGCTGCAATATATCAAAGATATTTTCTTTACAATTAGTTGATAGCAAATAGAGAGTTCCAGCTGGGAAAAACATCGTCTGTCACTAAATTTATGGTCACTAATGGTTTTCCAATCATTGTTTGACCCTTCCTAGAGGTAGTATGAAAGGCATCCTGCGTATGGGTTGGTTTGGAGTACTCAGAGTAAAAGTCTCTCCAACTCGGAACTATCATAATTCTTCCGTTTTAGTTCAGTCTGGCATTTTTGTTTCCTGTTTTCACCTGCCTTCAGTTACGTAGGTTCCAAAACCGGCGTGACTGTGATATTCTTCCTAGCGTGCTCTTAGATATTGCTATTGAATTGTGACTATTCTTTGACTTCTTGGTGATCTGAGGTCATTTGGACAGCTGGAAATTTCTTTTTATTTTAGTACAGAAAAGCTAACCATGGCTGACTGTGGCGCCTCTTTCAAGATAGTGATTCACGGTGTACTTCCTGTGCCTAGTTCTTGCATTAGTCAATTTCTTCTCACCATGGATGTGATAGCAGCTTCTTTGGTTCTGTAGGGAATAAACTGTTTTCTTAAACATCAAAGTTACTTCTGAAATAATTCAGGGGGTATAGAGAATACAATCTCATAAATTCTAAATGTGAATGTTATTATCAATTGCTTATAAAGGTTGAAATTTGTGTACTCTCTCTCTTATCCAACCATACACTATTTGGCATTTGTTTGTTTCTTAGGGAATATATGCACAAAGGCACACTCCAGGCAAATGCACATTCTTTGTTATTTAGGACCTGTGACCTGTCTAGGTTCAACATAGCTCACTGAAATTAGGGCAATTCAAAGAAGGTTTGATAAAGATACTACTTGCAAAGGTGGGAAGGGTGTAGGGAAAGTACATGGGATAGTATACCACGCAGGTACTAACGCAGCGGTCCTCTTATCTCCAGGCCTGAAGGGAGTGGGGAGGAGACAATTACTAGCACTTGGAAGAAGAGGGTCATGTACATAACTGTCTTGAAAGGAGTTTTGACCTTAGGTTGAAGCTTAGAGACAATCTGAGGCAACCTGGCAGGGAACCAGGAGAACAATACCCAGACTCCATGATCTGATCTGATTTCTCTCTCATCTCTCCTGTCAGGACTCTTAATTTTATGTATGATAACCTCTGAGACAACAAGAAGAGTTTGTATTTGATAATAGTTCTCTACTTCCTCTGCACGATAGCCATCATACTCTCCCGTTCATGTGGTGCATGTCTCAGGCAGGCTCCAGTAGCAGGATAGACCCTGGAGAAGGGTACAGGGTGGATCTGAATGGGCAAATGGCAGATTGCTGGCACCCAGCACACCTGCCCTGGCAGCATAGGGGATCTTGGATAGACCTTGATTCCACCTTTTATTCTTCTCCCTGAATGCCTACAGCAGATCATTTTGGACCTTTCTCTTTAGGCCTTCACTTTAAATGCCATCTGAGATAGTTTCACATGAGTAATATGAAGAGAAAGAACTGGGAGGAAGTGAATAACTATGCCTTATCCTTCTCTCACCAAAGGTCCGTTCTCCAGCGTAGTGGCCCCAACCAACACATTTTATTTCCTTTCTGATGTGTAGTGTGACAAAGTTTCACTTTTCATGGGGGTAAACTAAAAGTCTTTCACTGGGTTTTTCTCTTGAGTTGGGAATGCAGAATGTCATAGTCATCCTGAAAATTTTAGGGAAACTTACTGTCCTGAAATTTTGCTCAGAAAATAGCTCCAAAACAGTGCTAGTTCAGGTACACCCACTCCTACGGATTCTAATATTACAGATGTGGAAGATTAGCCCATCAGGACTTTTCTTACTCTTGTATTCTCATTAGAGAATAAACATGTTAAAGAGGTGTTGGCCATATTTTAAATGTGTTTTTAAACATTACTCCCTCTGTTTGGTATCACAGCCTGTGTTTGACATTTGCTTCTTTCTCACATATTGCTGAGTGAGCAATCAGAGTATTCAACTCAGCAAACCCAGGGCAAGAATTTGGTCTGTAATGTCACCTAAAATGCCATGCTGAAAGTCATACCAAAATTTTAAGATAGATGCCTTTAGCACTTTTTGTTTTGGTAAATTTGAGAGATACCATGAGTGATTTGCAAAACTTGATGGCAGTTGTTTAATAAACAAAAACAAAGGTGGTAAAAGCGCAGAACAGGCGACGTGGAGCATGTAAGCACTGCTGTTTCTTAATTTTCTGTTAGCCTTACTCAATACAACCAGAAAAGTAACATCCTAAAGATGATACTGATACTCTCTTGGTCTTAGCAAAGTTAAATGAGGTAATAATCATTTGTGTGCGTTAATGTGTAGACTATTGGTACAAAGTGGAAAGTTAAGAGAGTTTGCGTGTTGCTACAAGATACAGAAGACGTAATTCTGCCAATTGCATATTGTAAAAAAAAGACTTAACTGGGCTTTCTGGCAAATCATTTTGATACTTGTTAACCTAGACCTGGGTTTGGCAAACTTTTTACGTAAAAGACCAGATTATACATGTTAAATACTGTAAGCTTTGTAGGCTAATGATCTGCTACAGCCACTCCTCTGTCATCATCGTCCAAAGTTGCCAAATGAATGAGAATAGCTGTGTTCCACTTAAACTTCGTTTATATAAACAGGCATGAGCCTGACTTAGTCTGCAGGCTGTCATTTGTGAAAATTGACCTAAATCTAAACAATTGTTTGTCTGTTTTTTCTAAAATTTTATATATTAATGTTTTGAAAAAAAAGCCTACAAAAACTTTGGGGCAATGCAAAGAAACTGAAACTCTCTTCACTCAGTTTTGAAGATATTCAATAAATTGGGTATTTTAAAAGTCCAAATTCCCACTGTTTCCTTTTAAACTCTTAAGTACAGCATGGTCTTAGATATTTTGTTATTATAAATTGGAGTTATGAGGCACTCAACAAGAATTTAGGATATTAGGAGATTGTCACTCTCCTCCCAGTGACCACCAGGAAAGAATGACACCTAGGTAGGTACTGTAAAATCTGATAGATATCCTGGAGCATCCGATATTTTTGTGGTTTTGGAGCAAAATATTATCTCAGCAAATAATCCATTAATGTGATACAGGCATAGCACACAGAAGTGTGCATTATTTCTTATTTGAAATGGATTCACCGAAGTATCAAGAAGCTGTGTAAATATGAGTAGAGAAAATTTCTCTCTAATTTGAGAAGAATGCATTTAGTCAGCCATAAGTTGAAAACAAACTGTGATTTTTTTTTCAGTTACTCTTTTCTTTTTCTTTCTTTCTTTTTCATTTTTATTTTTTTTCCTATGTCAATGCCCTTCAGCTAAAGACCACCAGGAACACATTTATATTTGATCAAGTTTTGTATACTAATTGCAGTGAGAGAGAACACATATCATAGGGACTGACCGAGATGACCTCAACGTTCCCCTGAGTTTGACTAAACTTTAGACAGATTTCTTCCTGACTTTAGGTCCCTGACCTCCCTGTCTTAGAGCAATGACTTCAGAAAACGTGCAATTATGAATGCTTTCTCTATCCCTTCAAGAAGTAAATCTTCTCTCAGCCTCTTGCCAGTTTTACAACCCAGAAATGTCTTTCTTAAGGACCTGGAAGACGTCCCTTTGAAATGCAATCATCAAGAAAGAGAGAATACCTTATTTCCTAGTCTCGGTGAGAAACAGAAGCTTAAATGTAAATAAGTGCCAGCTAGCAAACAGAGACGGCCTAGTCACAGTGACCCACCTCCCTTCCATGTCCTCCAGTGTTTTTCCACTAGCTTGCCCTGGTGCTTACCGTCTCTTCTGCCTTTTGTGTCAGCAGACTGATGTCAGTCCCTCTCTCCCGTGCAGACGTCTTGAATAGTCTTCCTTGCCTGTTTAACTCCATCTGGTGCAATTTTCTTTGACAGAAACTATGGGTCATCTCTGTAAGGGAGAATTAGGACTTCCAAGATTTGAGTTATGGTTGGGTAAATTTGGAGAGGATCTAAGGAACTGGGAACTTACTCTGTCAGAAAGCAAAGAAATTCTATGAATGAGCGTCAGTAAATCTTATTTATAGAGAAGGCAGAGTAGAGAGGACAACACTGTCATTGGTCAAGAGGTAGTAGCAGTCACTCACTTAATGAGAGAGGGGTCGTTTTGTGTTTTGTGGGTTGTGCAGTGAACTTGTTTTGGTCTCACTTTATTATGGTCTCACCACAACCTTGTTTAATGTTGGTGTCTGTGAAACAATGTATGTCTAACAGAGAAGCAAAATGGCCTGACCGTGAGCATCAGACCAGCTTGTAATAACACTGAGGCCTAGCTGCGAGGTCAGGTCAGCTTCCAGATATCAGCAGCTGCTAGTTTTCCTTCTCACTTTCTTACACCAAAAAGGAACCACTGCCACTGCTCATATAAAACTCTTTAAGACATAGGACAAAATAATGTTTTGGGAATTTATATTTTCAGAAGATCAGAAGTGTTTATTCAGACATATATACACAAACGTGTACACTTTCTCTCTCTTATAATGATCACGAAAAGTGTGAATGTTTTGTAAAAAGTAAAAAGATCTGATTTACGATGATCTTGATGAACCAGGAAGAAACTTTATCTTAGGTAATGATGTGAATAAAATGCCATCAAGAAAGCACAGGATAGGGATATTTTATCTATGCTCACCTCATATATTCGTGATTGGTCTGTGTTCTTTGAGGTTGATACTAGCAAGTTTAAGATTTATTTTATCTTGGAAAGAAGGTCCTATTTATTCCAGGGCCTCATTGGTTTTGCTGAGTTGAACAATTGTTCTTATTAATAGGATCTTTTGCTGGAGATGAGATGAGGCTCTCCCTGGTTGCACAACGTGCTAGAATCAAGACTATCAGCTGGCTGTACTGAACCTGCAAGGCCTGTCCTTGCATCCTTTAAGTGACAATACATTTGGCTGAATTCTCTAGGCTCATTTTGATCTTAGTGAAATATTCTTCTCAGTCCACTGGATCTTCAGTTCATTTGTGTAAAAGACACTGTGCACTCATTTATTCATTCACTTATTCTTCCAAAAATTACTGAACACCTCCTATGTGACAGGTGCTGGCCAGGACACCGGATAAACATGTTAATAGAATCTTATAGATTTTAGCATTTACAGAGAGACTGACAGTGAACAAACAAATAAATAAAAATACATCAAGTGTTGTGAATAAGAACAATGATTATATTAAAAACTGCAGGAATATAAGCATAAAGATTCAGCTCTCTCAGAAGAGCTGAATTTAAGCTGAGACTTTAAAGTTGGGAAAGAATCAGTCATGCAAAGATTGATGTGAAGAACGAATTCCTTTCACTCTCCTTCATAGTTGATCCGTCAGCAGAGATTAATTAATAGCCTGATGCCATTGTTTTGTTTTATTTATACGACATTTACTTGCTTGGCTGAGTCTCAACCCACATTAAATTGTGTTCTTTTACATTACATTTACACTTAAATTTTTATTAACATAGTTACCGTTAAAACTTGACCCATAATGTCTTGCAAATAGATGTTGCCGTTAAGTTGTGTAGGCAGGAGGCTTTACCTTACTTTAGAGAATCTGTTAGTTTTCCATGGTGTTAAGGACAGTTTTATTTTCATAGGAGTCTCTGACAGTGAGAAGTATCAGCTTATATTTGTAGGTTTGATATAGAGGTTAAGATCCAACAGCTTATCATAGTTTTATATAGATCAATACAACTAGGAAATCATGAAGCCATAGTTCCTGGTCAGTTTACATCTTTTTGTCATTTCCAATGGCCTGTTGACAAATTTAGGAGCTCTCTAGTGAAAGAACGGAGACACAGAAATAGAGAGAGAAAGAGAGAGAGACTTTCTGTTCCTTCCTTATTACCTCCTCTGAGCTCTTTTGTGTGTTGCAGTCCCTATAAGTGACATAACCATCTTTCATTTCCCTCTGATTCTAATTCTTGATCACATAGGCTTGCTTATCCCTCTCCTTCACCTTGCACATTCAAGCAGTCACAGAATCTCTTCACTCAATCTGATTTTGGTCTCATCTTTCTACCTGGATGTTTTCTATCTTGACCCTATTGTTCTAGGTCTGTGCTGCCCAATATCATAGTCATAGCCACATCTGGCTATTTACATTTAAATTCAATAAAACTAAATGAAATTATACATTCAGTTCTTTGGTTGCACTAGCTACATTTCAAGTACTTAAAAGCGACACATGGCTTGTGGTTACCATATTGGACAGAACAGATACAGAACATTTCTGTTATCTTAGAAAGTTCTCCTGGGCAGTGCTGGCCCATACTATTACAATAGCCTCTGTGTTCCCAAAATTGTGTGGGTTCTCAGGCAAAGCCAACTCTACCTTATCCTACTTATTTCTTTCTGCCAAAATTATCTATTTAGAGGGCTAATCTAGATATTTTGCTCAGTTGATTACAAATCATCAATTGGTTTCTCCTTAACTTTCTAATTAAATCCAAACTCCTAGCACTGATACTCCTAATGCTCTAAGATCTAATCTTATTTTCCACTTATACAATTACCAAATATTTAAAAAATGGTGATACTCAGTTCTGGCAAAGGAAACAGTGAGACTGGTTGTCTTACACATTGCTGGTAAATTGGCACGTTTCTAAAAATAAATGTGGCTAGTATAGCAAGATACTTAAAGTGAATATACCATTTACTTCACTAATTTCATTTTTGACAATCTAATCTTTAAAAACTAGCTAAAGATAGAATCAAAGATATGTACTGAAAGGCATTCATCACAGCTTACTATTTGGGAAAAACTGGAAATACTCTAAATGCTGAAACAAAAGGGAAATGTTTAAATCAATTATGCTACATCTACACTAGTGAGTCTCAACTTTGTAATCTTGATACCACAAAATACTTATAGCTTCATTTCCTTCTACTTCATCTGTTCTTCCATTACTTCTAAACTCCTGGCATGTCAAATACTTAATACTGAACCTTCTTTTTTTGTATAAGCTCTATTGTCTGCTTGAAATCTTTTTTTTTTTTTTTTAAATTCTAGACCACCAAATGTTTACTGATGCTTTAAAACCTGCTCAGATTTGATCTCCTTTATGAATTCTTGGACTTTCTCCATCAGAGTTGATAGTTCCTTTATACTCACATGGCACTTATGTAGCATATATTATGTTTTATTTGTAATTTATAGCTTATGTATTTATGTCTCCTGCTCATGAAATATAAAATCTCAGTGGCTAGAAGAGTTTCATTTTTTAAAATCATTGTGTCTATAATATGATGGGCAGTATCTGGCCCATTTTAAATACTAAAGAAAAATTCTGAATGAATACATGTAGGAGAAAAATAAACATAACTGTAATAATTAATGCCTGGAAGGTCCAGTGAATGCTGTAAGATCTTCTTCTTTTTTAAATAAGAGAGTTGGGGAAAATCGATGTGAGAAAAGAGAAGATAACCATAGAAATGAACTGAAGGAATGTCAAAGGTTTAATTTTGTGTTATTGTTAATGTTAATCCTCTTCAGACTGTGCAAACTTTGTTCAGTTAAGCAAATACTCCAGAAGACAAAGATTTTATATTTACCGGGAAATTCACAGTTGCAACTGCCTGTGTGTTTCCAGTGTCCTTAGGAACCTTAGCAAATAACTAACAGATTTGCATTTTCTTTCCACCTAAAGTGAAAGGTCTCTAGGTCCCTCACTGAACAATGACATTAAATAAATACTTAGAAAGCAGGCACAGAGTTGGTAGAAGGGATTTGGGTTGATCTTTGATTTTGGAATAGATTACTCATAGATATTATAGCCCAGTAAACAGAATAGAATTAAAATTATATTTATAATTATATTTGTACTCACTCCATATGCACTGTTAACATAAGGCTTTAAAAATCATGACTTTTATATATCAGGCAGGTCAGGTAATTTTAAAACAAATATTCAGTTCAAAGTGAAGCAAACTCATAGAGTAGGGAAAAATGATCCTAATATGTCACAATGTTTTAAAAAATTACATTAAAAATGCATGCATATTTCACCATCAAATCACCCAATTTTATAGTATATGTTTAGGGAGCAGGAACATTAAATTCATCAAACTTACCTAATTTTGGATGCTCCATAAATAAATAATGAAAGAAAGTCAATAAATCCAAATCTCTTCCTTACATTTATTTATACAAACTTATATTTTCAAGAATTTACATAATAATTTATATGGAGAAATGCCCTGTGGAGATTTTTGTCATCAATCCTTGTCAGAGCATTTTGACGTTAGCCAAATTTATGAATTTTGTTTTACATATAGTAAAGGAGGAGACGAGAAGATGGCAATTTCCTGAAAGTGACAAATCAAGATTCTGAAAAGTTGAGTGGAAAGAATTCTTGAGTTTCATTTGTAAAGAGGATATTTGAATATCTGTGTTATTCAATGCCAGAAGTATTATCACTGACAAATGTGTAGAAAAGGGAGTGGATATGGTCCGTGGGTCCTGGGATGATGTAAATGTTTATTTGTCAATTTCTGATTTTTAATTTGTTCCTAATTATTTAATGGTTTTAAGTATACTTTTTTTATGAAATGTAAGTATGTGGTTTTTGATGTGCTTTATTTTTAAAAATGGGTTACCCTGTCTTGAGGTGTCAGAGTCATTCTGCTTCTGTTCCCAAATAACTGGCAACTACACACACGTGGTGGCAGCAAAATCTGAAGGATGAAGTCATACTCTTAACTGGCTTCTTAAAAGCCTAGTGAAGAGGTAGTTACAACCTTAAATACTGAGGGAGTATGAATGTCACAGCAGAGGTCTTGTCCCAATTACACAAGAAGTAGAAGAGCAGGAGGCCTTTGAGATTCCCTTCAATTGTAGCATGTGGGCCCAGTGGGTCAGTCTGCTAGAGAATACATCCACATGGCTAGAAGAAAACTGCTTCAGAGTCTTCCCTGAACAAATGCAATAAATGTACTCATTAGAACATGTTTTCTTCCAGAGGCATGGTGATTCTCTGAGGGGAGACCACCGGGGTCTTTGGAGAATTCTTAGAGCGTTTCATAATTTTTTAGTGGACTGTGTTGTATAGTGCTGGCCCACTTTAGAAAATAATACAGTATATTTTTGCCTCTAAATAAGTTTGATTTTCATTACATTTTCTTGGCCTGGATCCTGGAACTAGGTGACAATTTGCCTCAGCAAGAGTCCTCTATTTTCTTTTATGCGTTGCTTCTTTAGAAAGAGGCAAAATTATTTTGCTGACAAAGTAATTTCTAAAGCTTGTCTAAACTACATTCACTGAAGCAACCAGCTTATTCTCTTTTCTAAAAATTTCCCCAAATTTTGTCTTAGTATTAAATTATTTCTTTATAACCCTCATCTAGTCTGTATGGTTTATATTACCTGCATTATTGCCTGATGATCTTTTTGTTTACTTCCATTAAGAAACAAATTTCTTCTCTTTTGGTTCCTTTATTTGGTCCTTTAAATTTACACTAAATATCTTTGTTATTTATATATCTAAAATGAGTGATCTTCCAAGAAGTCTAGCTTCATTAGTTAAAGCAGATGAAGAGCCTTCATTCAATCAACTATGGCTCACTACCCTGATCAATTTCTCAGTATAACCCTACTTAGCTCCAGGAAACATTTTCACTCAGGCATGTTTCTTGGTCTTTTTTTTTTTTTTTTTTTTTTTTTTTTTTTTTTTAATATGGGAAGAGAAAAACAACAGTAAGAGGTTTACAGTTTTGAGTATAGGCTCAGTACCATACCTGTATTTGTGGAAGAGAGGGGCAGGATAGTATCTTGCTGCCGATTCCTATGCTGACAGGTCAAACACATACTGGGAATTAAGCCAAATGATCTGTTAACTCAGTGTTAACTTGGGTAGGGGAAGAAGGGTCTATGTGAAATGACCCTTCCATTCTTTAGAATTTTCCCCAGTTCCCTAGAGTATAATAGTCTTTCAAATGCAGGCCTGAGATTCCTCATATATTCAGGGTGGCTTAGAAACACACTGCCTTCTATGAAATTTCTCTTTGTGTATCTTTCCTCATAGGACATTTAGTTCTGTTAACCAGTGTTCTCTTTTCTAGTCTTCCTGGGGACTGGTTGTCCTTGCCTCTGCTGTTGCTCCTCTATAGGTTCCTCTAAGGAGATGCGGGAACCAGCTTGGACCACATAACAGAGTGACCAGAAGACAAATAAGACATTCACACTGCAATGTTGCCCATTTCCCAGCAGATTTCCATATATGAATTAAGCAAGGGCTCTATTTCTTTCTTGTCATTACTAATTGACCAGTTTTGCCAAACTCTGATTTTGGTGTGAGCTTTGCTTCAAAAAGGGAGATGGGAGGAAAAATTAAAACATCTATTAATAACACTTTTTTTTTTTTGGTAACAGTATCCTTTGAGCTCTTGAATGTTGAATATGATCAGTTTCCTGTTCATGGGTAAAGAAGCCTATTGAATTAATTGGGTTATCATGGATAAATGGAAGGAATATATGACATCATTTCTCTGCTCAGAAATGAAATCTAGTCTTCACCACAATCTGTAAGACAAAATAGAGTCATATCCCTGACTTCTTCGATTCATTCCTGACCATTCTTTCTTGAACCCTCTTCTCTGGCTTTGTTAGCCCAGTTGCTGTTCCTTGAATACATCAAATATGATATTGTCACAGAATCTTTTTCTTGCTATTCCTTCTGCTTGGGACACTTTTCTTTCAAACGTTTACTTCACATTTCTAGTCAACTGTTACCTTCAAGGAGTGGCACCCCTGAACACTCATTAAGGACAGCATGCCCAAACAGCTTTTATTTTTCCCATTTTTCTTTTTGTTAGCTGAATGATACTATATAAACCGCTAGAACAGAGACTTTATTCTATTCACACTGCCACATTTCCTAACAACTAAAGAAATGCCTGGCTCATAGGAGTCGATCAAACAATATTAATTAACTTTATTTTTATTAATGGGCCGCTTTATTGGCTACTACTATGACCATAAATGGGCTGTGGTTGCAGTTGTTATTGCTTCAGAGGTGCTACCTTTCCTGCCAAGAGTAATGACGGGATGGTGAATTGAATGCCCATGGCAGGTATCAACAGTAGATTTGACCCAGGCCTGGGCCTTATGGCCCAAGATGGCAGAGACTATTAAAGCAAAATACAACACAGGCTTAATTCATTCAGAAAATACAATCAAGGTGACATCTTCAGTCAATTATGACCCATAATTCATTGAAGTGAGTTTACATTAATATTTCATCTTTAATAACAAAATTATCTTAAAAACATGGGTAAAAACAAAAACAAAAATGAAGTTTTTTTCTTAAAAACAAAGTTATCTTAAAAACATGGCCAAAGTGCTGTGTTGACATACTTCTTTACCTCCTTCAGCCAGGTCGAGTAATTCTTGGGATAAGTATTTTTTCCTATAGTGTTACAGGAATTAAAAAAAAGATTTGTTTTTGGTTTAGTGGCTCTCTGCCTTGATCCACTCTGACCAAGAAACAGATTGAAGAGTTAATTATATGGACAATGTTTTAATTATCGAGAATAAAAATGTTTAAAATTCCTGTATATCATACTCAAATGGATCTACAACCAGAGAAATTTAGTGAAATTTATTTAAAAATTAACAGAAATATCTGGATTAGAAAAAAAAAAAAACCTAGTAAAGTGTGTACATGGGTTTCCTGAGTCGTGCCTACAATGATTTCCCTTTTCTTCATGTTTGGAAGGATGATTGAGATACCCATTAACATCTACTTTATGGTAAGGAAAAGAGAAGGCAGGCAGGGATGGTAACTAGAAACATGACATTGCCAAATTGAAAAAAGTTATTACATCCAGCAACAGTGCTAGGGAGTGCAGACTAGAGATTGCTTTCACAAGTTTGACCTCAATTTGGCATGTTTTCCCTACAGTATTATGCTTATAGAGTTTCTGTCTTTTTCTTTGATGCACATTGCAGTATCACATGCCCTTTCTGGCACCATGGCCATGCTCTTGCAAGGGTAATGGGTAGAAAGAAAAATCCATCTCATCTCATAAAATTTTCCATGGTTTCAGCCACATCAGAATTTCTTTGGGATTCTGATACAAAGTTAATTTAGCTAAATAGAAATTATAAATCTGTAACTGACTTGAAAATAAATCTTGTAACATTTCTTGTTTGACCATAAACTTCATCTCAATAAGAACATTACACTGCCACATGTAGATTTCAATTAGATTACAATTTTGACTAAGTATGGCTTTATATGTATTTAGTTTTTAAAAAAGTTCTCTTTTTTTGTGAATTACAATCTTTTCTGCATCCCAGCAGGTCCAACATTGTTTTGGTCTTTTTTCCTTCAGTTGCAACTGTAATCCATATTCTTAAGGTTAGGAACACAAAGCCTGCAACCAGCTTATTAGTGGATTTGGTCATTATGCTCAAATTACACATTAATTTTACCTGAATTACTTGGAACCAAGTAACAACGACAATGAAAAAAAGCCTGCCTCAATATCTGCTTCCTTAAAGGTTATTGAATTCAATCATATTGAGATAATAGCTTTAAATTAACATTTATATTGAACTTTGCAGATAGGCAGTTTTAAAATTTTTGAACCTGGTTACTCAAATCAGAAACTGCATCCCAACTAGATCTTCTGGCCTCTAACCTTTCTCTTCTCTCACTCATTCATTATGTTGTCACCAAAGTTGCTTCTCTAAGTCACAGATAGGGTTATGTGTTGTCCTGCTAGGAAATTGGCTATGACTCCTCCCAACCTATAGAATTAAGTTCAAATCCCATTGTGTAGTGTTCAAGACTATTTATAATCTCATCTCAGCCTGCCTTTCTAACCTCATCTCCTGCATACACATAGCTACTGCCATACATACCCTTTATACACTGAATTTAACAGATGAGCCATAATTTTCTAGTCATGCATAGATTTTCATGTCTTTATACTGTGGTTATACTTTTTGCTCTGTCTGAAATGAGCTTCCTCCCCTTTTCTTTTTGGCTAAGTCTAACTCAACCAACATGTCACCTCCTCTGCAGTCTACTCTGACACTCTACTTCTTCCCTTACCTCAGAAAGAAGTTACCATTCCCTCCAATATTCAGCATGAATGAAGAGAAGCCTGTTACTAAAAAGTAAAAATAAATTTCTTCACCCTAAGCTGTTACTAAAAAGTAAAAATAAATTTCTTCACCCTATGCTACTAGTTAAGTCATTGGATGCGTATCTTATGGTAATCTATTTATTTTAAACTGAAAAGCTTCATAAAATTCCTTGTAAAATCTGTTCTCTGTGACCTGTGTTCATAGAACACATAAAAAGACAGTATTGCTACTGTTGGCTGGGCCGTTAGTCCTGTGAATCAGTTAGTCTTACACAAATATCACGACGTCCACCAGTTCAGAAAGAGGTCATTTACACACATTTCGGGGCCCATTTTTGGGTTGGGTCTGGTTGCCCTGAGTTCCTTGGAAAAGGACCCTAGTTCCAGCCCTCATCTCACAGACCCATTCTCATCAGCAGATTGACCAGTGTAGAGGAAACTAAAACAATATGACATGTGCTAGATAGAGGAAGCAAGAAGATAAAGGGATGGTTTTAGAGGCTTGAGGAAAGCTTCCAGAAGCAAGGATCATTAACTTGAGAATTGAAATGGGAGTTGGTATTAAGAGTTAGCCTAATAAATTCTACATTAGTTTTACGTGAATTACTTCGAGCCAAGTAGCAACAACATTAGAAGCATTCTAATGTGAAGCAAAAGAAATTAATTAAGGATGGTGCATGCTGGAGTTGATGTGTACATATGTGTAGATATGTGTACAGGCATAGTGGGGGCGTCCTGTAGCGGGAGAAGATGAGAAAAGCAGAGACCAGATATTCAGAAGTCAAATATATTTTTAAATCAAAGTATCTTTTAAATATTAATGCTTTCTTTGGTTATTTTTAGAGTTCTATTAAATTAACATTTAATGAATGCCTACTATGTGCAAGACATCCTGTTAAGTCCTCGGGAAACAAAAAAACATTTACTGTCTTATTATAGAAGAGATAAAACCTGCATACAAATAACCATAATACAAGATAGAAAGTGATACCTGCTATAAGAGAGACAAAAATAAAATGCTACGGAAGTTCAGAGGAGGGAGAATTCACACATTTATGTGTGGCTAACCTATTTTAACTAACACTATGATAATCTTAGCTATGTGGCTTATCTCAATCATGGGGATGCTAATTTTACAACTTCTTTGACCTTCTATAGGGTACAGTCCTTAAGACAAAAACACCCTATTTATGACACAAACTTGATCTAATTACTGAGGGTCTGAAGGCTGATTGCTAGGATGGAATTAAAACCCGAGTTTCAGTGGGTTTAAGCTGTAGAGGAGTGGAGATAATGGAAATTGAAGCTTACTAGGGGGACTATGCTGGTTAAATGTGGTCCAGTGTAGAGTTTTAATTACTGGGCATGGGTGAAAAGAAAAATTAAGAGGCAGTTGAAAGCATTATTAATGTTCAAGCAGTAGACTTTTATTCTGGGCAAATTCTCTTTCTGTGAAGGAAAAAGTTTAATTTGTGAAGAGACACCCGTCTTTCACTATAAGACACCTATGCACCTTCTCTGAGTGGACACCACCAAGCTAGAGGGAGTCTATCCAGTTAATAGACTCATGTATGCAGTTGGTGATGGCGAGCCTCTATTTTCCCAGGCACCTGCAGGCTCAGTTCCACTAATTGGTGAGCCCCATATCACCAGGCCTCGTCACAGGATATCCCAATGCATCAGATGAAGAGATTAAAATTAGTTCTGTTCTAAGTCCAGCCTTGTGCTCACTGAACTGTGATCATTTTTTTTCTAAACCTTGCTGAGCTTGCCTGCCAGGCTTCTAAGACTGGAGTTCACATCCTTCCATCTTTAAGCAGATAGTGCTATCCTGTCAGCAGAAATAATTGTTGCTTTCCATCCCCTTGAAATAATAGTGGTCAGAGCCAACGTCCTATACTGAATCTGATCCCTCAAGCCAACATTTCTAAAAGGCAAATGCAGCAAATGCAACCTAGTGGAAAGGCTTGAGACTTAGAGTTGGATTCCTGATTCATTTGTTTAGTAATTATGTCACTGGGACAGATTGGTATATGTCTTTGAGTTTTCATTTAGTCATTTGCAAAATGGATTGCTATGGAATTAAATGTGAAATATAAACTTAAGGCTTTAAATGCTGCATAGGGTAAGGTATTATTTACTGAAGATCAAAAGCTCTTTTACAGTTAGAAGTGCTTTTCTATTTTCCCAGCTCTTACACCTGTGGACGTTTCTTATAGCTGTCCAATCTAGGGATCAAAGTCAGGACTCCATTCTTCTGAACATGCAGTTGGAGACACTTCCAGAGAGTGAAGATGAGTGTGATTTTATTTACCTTTCAGGGGTGTGTGTATATATATGCAAACTAAGTAAAATATATCGTCACTTTAGTAAATTCAGTAAGCTGAAAACATACCTTATATTTCTTTTGTAAATGGTATATTATTCCATCAATTTCATTTTTATACATTCACATAGAACAGGAGCATTTAAGTGAAAGAACATTTCAGAAAAAAGAAGGACAAGATAGTAATTACAACCAAACTTGCCTTGTGCTGACAGCAGCCAACTCATTTATTAAGTCAATGTAGCAACATCACACTTGATTGAAATCTTGGCCAAGTCTGACAGATGTTCTCTACTCATTGTCAATCGCAAGTATGTTTTAATGAGTTTCAAGTGGCTGGAGCTCCCCTCTGTAGATGCCACTTTTGCAGAGATTGTGAACAGATTCTTCAGGGCAATGGGTTTTGTATTTAATAAGTGGTACATGGTAGGTAACTGGTAGAAATCATTGCTGAAAATACGATATCACAGCTCTGGAAACAGACACTCTCAGTCTATAGTTGATGAGTCTCTTTCAAATCAGTTAAATTCATAATAGTGCCCCAAAGCTTGTGTGTGTGTGTGTGTGTGTGTGTGTGTGTGTGTAACATCTCCAATCTTAAAAGTTGGTAAGAGCATTTCAAAAACTCAATCTTTTTGGAGATTTTAGAAGATTCCTACTTTAGAAGACTCACTGGAAACATTTTAAAAATTGCTTTGGATTTTTTTCTTGTTCTTCAATGACATTGCAATATCTAAGGACAAGGCGGGTGGCAAGAGTAGCTTACAAAGTAACTCCCATTTTTTGTATGTATTACAAATAGGTTTTAGATTTTTTAAAGCAGTTTTCAGAAAGATAGTTTGATATTTCTACTGGCTTATAGGCTTGCTTTTTCACTTTAAAAATTATTACTTGTGTAGAGAAAAACCATGAGGATAGTATTTCCTTTGGTCAATCTCTATCTCAAACAAAATGGTTTATATATTTTGTATACTATGCCATAAAAATGAATATTGCTTAACTGCTGTGGTGTATCAGTTTTTCCACACCAGAATAAATCTACTTCTTATTACTAGCCTATGTCTTCAGTGTAAGTGTAATAGTTCATTTCTTTTTCCTTTCTTCATATGTCATATAGAAACATTTTAATGATCTAAAATGTCTTTTCATAATGATCTGAATCGAACAATTTCTAAGAAACTGCTTTCATCTTATGCTGTTTAAGAGCAGAGAAATTTCTGAGAGAGGAAATAAAACTCGGTATAAATCAGAGGAGATGTGTTGAAGTCCTGATTTTGTTTATCTAATATTTTGTCTAAAGTAAATGAAACTAACACATATTAAAGCAGTGCTTTGTAAGATTTCTGATATTTACAACTTTTCGTGCTTCATGCTTGATTGAAAACCCAAAGCCTGTCAGAAAGCCAGATGGCAAGTAAGCACATCTCTGATGCATTAATACTTAGCTCCTGAGAAGAAGAAAAGGATTTATTTGCTTCTGAGATGTGGGGTAGGGTAGACCACCACTGCCCCTAATGTGTAGTGGGGGAGTGGTGATGGTTTCTATGTTAAGAGGACTTCTTTAAAAATTATTTATTTATTATCTGTTAGGTTTCCATAGCTCCATGCCCTTTACATTTTCAGAGCTGGGCTGCTGCATGCAGCAATTAGTGTGTGCCAGAGAGAAAATGAGTGGTGAGAGAAATATCTGGGCTGAAATGTAGTGTGTGATAAACACAGTGGAATCTGAAAGAGTTGCTTGTTAGTTAGAAATTAGTCATGGGCTAGTCCAAGGGTGGGTGCGTAGTAACTTTATTCATTCTTGTCTTTTCTTGGGCAGCCTTGCCCTTCTCTTAGGCATGGTATGTTCTCTGGGGAATTGTTAATGGCACTGTCAAAAGTATACAACATTTAAATGGAACATCAACTGAGAAAAAAAAATTCCAGCTTGGAAAGGCAATAAATAAGGTGAATACTGAGAAAGGGAGGTGATTTTTCTTCTCTCCCAAACAGAAGGGCAGTAGGAGTGAGGTTGCTCATTGTGAGCTGATTACAGAGTGCAAAGATGGTGGGTTGATTGAAGGTATGTAAATAGACCACAGAATCTGTTAATCCAAGAGAGCATATTTGTGTATGTTCATTCGAATGTAAAGCTGAAAGGTGGCTTAGATCAACTGCAATATTTAAAGTTATTGTTTACCAAAGCAACATTCCAGTGTCTTTGGCATTCTTATAAATTGTGGGCAGAACACATGGGCTAAAATATTCAACCTCTGAAAAAGTGCAGCTTTGAAGCTGTAAAAAGCCACTAACTGCCTTGGTTGATTATATAGCAGGCTCTTTAGACCACCAGTTTCTCGGCAGGCATCCGTGCCTCATATTTTCCTATTTATTTTTGCTGAAACTCTACCATGGATTTTAACCTGAAAGAAAAAATAAACATGCAGGCATTTGTTTAAGAAGAATTGGGAACCTCTCTGATACGCTATGTGAGCTGAGAAACGCCGGTGTGGCGGGTTATTGTATACCACCAGCTGTAACCACTTTAGCTGGAGAGCACTTTGTATTCTTCTTCTTTAAGGCAGTAATTGGTAAGTATATTTCTGCCTGTAATCAATAGCTTTTACATTCAATGTAATATTTCTAAACAAAAAGAAATATTACATTCAATGTAAAAGCTATTGATTGCAGAGAGCAATTTTTTTTTCACATGCTGCTCCATATGACTGAATAATACTGAAATTCTATAGAGCTACCAATATGACAAATACCACTGTCATTAATTGATTCTTCAATCTTTGAGACCCAAGAAAGAAAATTTCTTTAACCAAATCTCCAGTAAAATCATGTCTATAAAAATGGCATTATATAAAAATAATGCCATGTGATATAAATCAGAAAATATTTTTTGAGCCTTTTTTCTAGTAGTGAGTGAGTTTTTAGGTTGTATGTGTGTATACATTGAGATATATATGTGTATATATATCAGTACATATATACATATGTGTATATATATCACTATCTACATATATGTATATATTCACATTCTCTTACATGTTTGTGGATATAAATAAAACGTATATCAGTGTATGCATCAGATACATATATAAGCATATATACATGTATATATGTGTATATATATGTCTATGTAAACATACATATTTCATATCACATGTCAGTATATATATATACACATGCATATATACATATCAGTATATTCATATATTTACATACATATAAATATACTAATATATATCAGCATATATACATGTATGCCAGTATCAGTATATATGTATACATACATATACATATAAGAGAATGTGAATTAGTATACAAATGTGGATCAGTATATATATACACATATACATATATTTACTGATCCACATTCTCTTCCCTGATCTTTCCCATGACTGGTGTGTATATACACACACACACACACACACACACACACAATCTACATATAGTTGACCTTTGAACAGCATGAGCTTGAACTGCATGAGTCTACTTATATACATGAATTTTCTTCCACTTCTGTCACTACTGACACAGCAGGACCAACCCCTCCTCTCTTCCTCCTCCTCCTCCTCATCTTACTCATTGTATAGATGATGAGGATGAAGACTTTTATAATGATCCACTTTCACTTAAAGTATAATAAATTTCTCATTTTTATGATTTTAATTACATGTTTTTCCCTCTGGCTTACTTTAAGAATATAGTCATAGAATGCATATAATGTACAACATTTAATGAACAGTTCATGTTATCAGTAAGGCTCTGGTCAACAGAAGATTATTGGTAGTTAAATGTTGAAGGAGTGAAAAGTTATGGATTTTTGACTGTGCAGGGGATTGGTACCCCTAAACCCTCATGTTATTCAAGGGTCAGCTATACACACACACACACACACACACACACACACACACACACGTATCATAGGGAAAAATCATATATATATGACGTAAAGAGAGAGAGATATATATATATACATACATATTGATACTCACTGAACCACTCTCTTCCCTAATCTTCTCCATGACTGATACATATTGAACTTTCCCATTATATCTATATCTCTGCATGCCATCTAACCTTGTTATATATATGTATATATGCACACACACATCTACATTATATATATGCATGCATGTATAATCCATCACCTGGTCTTTCACATAACTAATTATAGACCTTTCCAAAGGAGCTGATTCTGGTCAGCAAAGCGGCCTCTAAGCTGAGTTTGTTTTTCTCTGTGAAAGCAAACCTGCTTTTGTTATAGCATTTAGTTTTTAGTTGAGGATCACTGGCCAATGCATACAGTTGTGCAGGTTGTGTCCTGCACATGGGCATCTCCCTGAGTTGACAGGCGATGTCCAGTCCACTCTCAGTTTTCTGAGCTCAAGGCCACTTCCACCTTGATAAAAGAAACTCCTTTTAACCTACGTGAAAATGCTATTTGCTATCGAAGTCATGGTGGAGATATGTTTTTATAACAGGGGTAGCCTGTTTTTTTTTTTTTTAACAACATTGTTGTATGGACAGGCAGTAACTTTGCTGGCACCATGACCTATGAATTTAGCTGATGAATTAGGCTAGTATTGTTCCAATTAATAAAAAATGTGATCCCTGCACAATCAAGAACAAAACATGATTTTCAAGCCAAGAAAAATACTGCAAAGAGATGAAACTTTGTAAAATGTAGCTAAGCCAGTAAGAGGTGAAATTCAGTCATCACCAAGAGTAATTTGAGTAATCAAGATTCTTTGAATCCAAAGTTTATGATGTAATGAGCCAATTCTACATCATAGACTTCATCATAACTAATTTAAGATGTAATATAGCCACTCATACATTGTAGACTCCATCGTACATAAATAACAAAAGAAATTATTGTAGAAATTTTCTTCAGTTTTGCTACTTTGGAAGGACATTCTGAAACTCAAATATGTGGGAGTCTGGTAGATTAGAATGGAGATTTTAACCCCTAAAAATAAACAGTTCAAAGCTAAGTTAACAGTGCATTCTTTTAAATGGTCCTTTTTTTTTTTTTTTTTTTTTTTTACACAGAGTCTGACTCTGACACCCAGGCTGGAGTACAGCGGCGTGATCTCAGCTCACTGCAACCTCAGCCTCCTGGGTTCAACAGATTCTCCTGCCTCAGCCTCCCGAGTAGCTGGGATTACAGGCACCTGTCACCACGCCCGGCTAATTTTTGTAGTTTTAGTAGAGATGGGGGTTTCACCATGTTGGCCAGGCTGGTCTCGAAATCCTGACCTCAGGTGATCCACCCATCTTGGACTCCCAAAGTGCTGGGATTATAGGAGTAAGCCACCACCTTCAGCTTTTTAAGAATGGTTCTGTATTAGTGATATTGGCACAGCCTGGTTCTGTTCCAACAATATTTAGAACAATGATATTTTAGTCTTGAGTCTTAATAAACAATCATGTGAGAAACTTAAACAGATAACTTCAGTTTTAGATTGTGCTAAATGTAGGCTCTCATAAACTCCTAATAGTTTACAGGTGATGAAATAACCATCTTGAACATTTCTCCATAAACAGGATTTTTTATTTCAAGACGCTTGGTCTCAGACACAGGTTCAATGGAATCACTAGGGACCAAACAAGAAGAGACATCAAATAATCTCCCACAACTGAAATCAGCTCCCTCTAGAAAGGGGCTACAGAAGAGAGAAGACAGCTTTCTGATTTACTTGGCACATGAATAGAATTCAGGCTCCAAAAGAGGCCACCTGCTACCCTTTATAGGTGCTAAGAAATACCAAAATTAAAAGTACAAGAAATACAACACTCTAAATAGGGAAGATAAAAGAATGATAATGAACTTTCAGAATAGACAAGTAGACTGCACTGGTTGCTATTAAAAATACACATCCGCAGGCAGAGAAACACTCTCCCAAATTGTACAAGGATGCTATAGCACTCTAGAGTAATGCTTTTAACTTATAATGAGGCATTGTAAAAAGTATTTGTTTATCGTGCATGTAACTATGGATTTGTGGGTTCACTCATCAGAGCAGGCACTGCTTATAGGGTGTGTACATGTGAGTGTGCATGTGTGCACACATGTGTATTGGGGGAAATTAACTTTTTCATAGTGTTTCGTTCCCTAGGGGAAACCACATAAAGAGAGTTGTTTGATGTATGAAAGAATGTTTTATACAGTATTAAATCCAGGAGTTTTTTATTTGGGGGACAGACTCACAGTTTATGGCAAGACCAGTATTCACTTAGGTGTATTCTGTCCTTTTTCTGGCAGAAATATCCTGTAGAAAATTCCAAATAGCTATTCCTTCAAGTCATAATACCAGTAAATATCTTATTCACAGCAGAGAGGCATATTTTCCAAAACATGCTCTGGGCTATAAGATTCAACTGTAAATCTTAACTTTTCTAGTGCTCAGGGATGGCATAGATGGGGTTTGTTGATGTTGAATGGGAACACTAAGTAGACTACTTCTGTTAAACTTTTTTTTTTTCTTTTCAAATGAGACACTTTATAAAGGCTTTGTTTGCATAGGTTAAGACGTAGATATTCATGGATCCAGGTACCAATACACACACAAGCACACACAATCAATTATCCTTTTTTCACAATGTAATAATTCTAAAAATATTTGTACCAGTAGAATAGAAAGAAAATCAATAAGCAAATTAATTAATGAGTTAGTTGAATTTATGACAATTTAGAATTCGTTTTGTAGACATAATCTCACATAAATACATCAGTTGCAGAAAACTATGTAAATACCAACTTAATTGCAAATAATACCACACATACAAATACATGTACACATATATATATCATGTCTTTTACATTTCTGGAATTCTCAGTTTTTTAGCGTAATTGGATTCAAAATATATCATTATGATTAGAATATGAAGAAAGCAAAACTTGCAAACTCTTTAGGAACTTAATTTAAATCACATGACCAGTATTAGATAAAAGTAGAATAGCATACTTCAAAAACAAATGGCATTTCAATTTAGATAAATATATTTATTCCAATATTTAAACCTGAAAGCTTTCCTAGTGGCAATACACTGTTTATGGTAATCTGAATTGTTGGAACTGAAGATGAAACATACTTAACTATTTGGTGTGCCTCAAATGAAAACTCCACTCTTTCTTTTCTGCTCTGTATAAAATCAGAGTCCTACATAAATAGACTGAATAAGTTCACATGCTATGGACAGATGCATAATGTTTCTTACACCATGACCCTTGTGTAAAGAGAGTGATCTGCTTTGCATCTGAATATATGTAGTCAAGTTAAATATACTGATGTTAGAAATGAGAATTAGTGGTTTTTATAACTGCAGTTGAGAGAACATTACATCTAAAATGCTGAAAACTCTGGCTTAATATATGAAAATGAAGCAGCCAAGTTTTTTTTATATGTTCTAGATTTCATCTTGCAGCTTTTCATAAAAAGGTGAGATGACAGATAGCAGATGGATTTACCTTTTTACTTAACTGCAAAACTACAAATCAATTTCATATAAACAGATTTCTCAGCCAAATATAGGTTGACAGTAATTCTATAAGATTCATCAAGTCAAGGAAACTGATTATGTCTGATGACAGGAAATAATATAAAAGTAAGATATATCATGATTTCAATATATTAGGTCAGAGAATCCATTAAATATCACCTTTTAAATGAAAATGCTTTTCTGTGTATTGAAGATTTCAGTACTCATTTACATTTTAAAATGACAAATAATTCTTATACCTTTCATATTATTTCCCAGAATAATGTGAAAAAAATTACTTAAACAGTTTTCAGGTTGCAAGTGATATACAGTATGTAAAATTATTTAGAAACATCGAGGTCAGTGTAAGGTATTAAAAATATTATTTCCCTTATTAGGCTAACAGTGTATATTGGAACTGCAGTTAAGTAATTAAATTTAAGTAATTATTTTACTCAGAAGAAACAAGATGTGATGTGCATAAAGCACTTAATCACTTGTAGTTTAAATCGTATTTTATTTCTCTGTAATATTTGGAGGCAGAACTAAACCAACTCCAGAACAGTGATGGGAGAGATTCTGTGCATTAACGAAAGCCTCTCAATCTGCACTTAATTCTGATATAATGACATCTGGCCAACATCCTAAGATGAAATTTTCAATAAATGCTGGCAACTAACACAATTCATTATGGTTTCTCCTTGTAAAGGATGTGGGTAAAAATTGCTTTGGCTCTAAAAAAGCTTTCACTTCATTACCAGACTGGATCAATCACCATCAGCAGAAGATACTCATTGAGCTACTTCTTTTGCAGCTGTGATGCATTTCGTTATCAGGGGCCGTTGAAGACGCTAAGAAATTGTTTTTATTAGGCAACCATTATTGCTAAACTTCTCTAAGCTAAATGCATCTTTAAGTGTATTTCATTTTTAAAGAGATGGAACAGTCAGTCTGAACTGAAACTGGCATGAGATTACCTATTTATCTCTATAAAAGCAATGCCATTTAGATGGCATTTTATTTGTACTTTTTGCAAAAAGAAATGATAATATGTATTTCTCTGTTGAACTAAGAGATCAAGTTACTCAATGATCACTATGCATTTGAGACAATTGGAGAAGTTAAATTCACATCCAATAACTCTCTTCTTCTCTCCTTAAACCTCCCTCCTTGTAAGGAAAATTTAAATGATGCTATACGTTGAGTAGTGGTACAGAGCCAAAGCTCAAAACCATATCTCCTGGCTCCATCATTTCATGTCTCCATTGATTTTTGTTTGCATTTTCTAGGCCTGATAAGAAAAGAAATAAAACTTTTCTGACATTGAAATGAGTTTTAATAACTATCTCACCAAAAAGCTGATGTACAAGCATTATTTTGCATTTTACACTTGTGGTTTCTAAATATTCTACAATATATTGTAGCAGATTCCTTTGGACAGGCGGTATTTAAATTTTTACTACTTTCCTCTCTCCTGGGTCCTCTAGAAAAAAAAAATTGCAGCATCTTATGTTACCCAGAGTGTCAATTAGTCCCTTTAGTAAAATTCCCTTTATTGTCAAAGAAAAATTCAAAAGGTTGCTTACCATTTCATAGGTAGTTTATTCTGAATGTGCCTTAAGAAAAACACATAAATTGGAATACATGAGTATGTAAAATGGCTCTCACATGTTAAAGAAGTGTGAATTATTGCAGATGAAAGAGATATTTGAGAACAAATAAACATGCTGCAGTGATTTAAAATGACAACTAAAAAATTCCAAAATAGAACTTGTGAACCACCTCAAATATCCAAGGTGAGATTTTGCTCTGGCGTGTCCCCACCAGCAAAACAAGGGAGGTGATTTACCATCCGCCGTCAAGTTGCTTAGTATTTCACAACTGCTAAAGCACTAAAGCCTTATTGGATAGTCTTATTATATTTCTACCTTCTTAAAGTTGCTTGGGTAGAGTAGTGAATAATTGGCTAGAAAATATAGCTGAGAAAATTTTAGAAAGTAGAGAATTCTCAACTCTCCCATACTATCCAATTAGTGCTATTTAGGAGTCTTATCAGAAAATGTATTGAATGGAATAAGATTTTGTTTCCATATTTGGCATAAATACCAATTTCACTATCACCTCTATTAGTTCATATGAAAAATTAATTTGTATAGTTAATAAAACACTTCTCAAGTTTTGCTAAATGGCTAAAAGAAAAAGGTAGATCAGGAAGGTTATATATTTTTACTAGTTTAGGTAACATCAGTTTGTATAACAAGTGAATGTTGTCATATTCTAATGGCTCAAAAACTTAGGGGTAGTTCCATGTTGTAAAGACGTTTTGCTCCACACGTCCATTCACAGATCCAAGCCAATAGATCTACTATCTTCAGCTTAAAAATTCTAAGATTGTCCTGTGTATTAACACCCAGGTAGAAGGTAGAAGAATATGGATGATTGTAAAGGTCTAGTCCTGGGATTAGTGAACTTTACATTCACTCATATTTTATTGATTAGGATTCAGTGGAATGACCACAGCTATTTATAAGTAAGGCAGGAAGCTGTAGTCTAGATATTCAGAAAGAAAAGGTGAACAGCCATATTCTCTCAGCAACAAAATTGTACTGTATTCATTCTTATGGGAATGAATGGGAAAACAAAATAGAACTTTATTCATTTGGATGCTACAGAAATTGTCATGAAACTAGGTCATGAGATAGAATTTCTAAAAAAAAATTATTGGATTGGGACAAGAAGATGGGATTTGGTTCGAATTAAAAACTGATTAAATAAAACCTGAATTTGATGATTGACCGCCAGGTCTCTCCTCTTCTCCTCATTCTCTTGTCTTTTACCCTCCATTCTGCTTCCCCTTGGAAAATCATAAATCATGTCACAAACTGTAAATACGTTCTAGTCTAATTCAATCAATGCTTAGGTATTTTCAGCAATAGTATTAAAACTTTAAACCATTTTCATTAATACTTACGTATTAATAGAAGGATCCTTACTTAAATTCAAATAATATGCATAATCTCAGTTTGCAAACCACACAATATTGCACCTGTTTTGGTTCAAGTAGCCATAGGGACCCAGAGTTTCTCCCATTCTGCCTGCCCTAATCCCAGCTTCTACCCGCTGTCAGACCTTAAAGCATCTGAAGAGACAGAGTGAGAACAACTGGTCTACTCTAATACCACCAACAGTCATGTTAGTAGCCAATTTTTAGGTGCTTACTCCAGATTTCAGCTACACCTCTGTCTCCTAGTTCGCTAGCGTGTTTGGGTCAGTCTGTTGGGTGGTGTTGAAATAAAAATGATTCAATCCCTTATTCATCTCAACATCATCTATGGTAACCTAATCGATATTTCTAAGACTCTCAAACAGATTCCATTTCTTCTGAATTGCTTGTTATTTGCATTTGTTGAAACTGACAAATTCTCCATTGGTCTTTTTCATTTATACTCTTTTCCATTTCTGTCTATTCTCATTTGATCCAAATGGGCAATTGGGTTCCTATGCCCTAATTTTCATTTTGAAGCCCACAGGAGACAATTCTGTGAATAGACTGTTACTGAAGGTGAGGGGTCATTCTGGAAGGAGATTGCGTGTTTCATCAGAGCACAATAGAAAGACAATTTATTCTGATATCTATCCCCATCCTTAAATGTGGCCAAACCACCTGTGTGTTTCTCACTGGCTGATTTTATTCACACGTCACAGCCTCCTGCCATTTTGCTGGGCCCTCTTCCCTACTCCTAGCCCCTTTGCTTTTCTAGGTTCCCAGGCCTATTCTTACCCTCTCTTTATAGGGTAGCTAGTGGAAACTCAAAAAACTTTTTTCTTTATCTTACAGAATTTTCTTTCTCTCATTCCCTGCCTGATCTGGTCATGGCAAAGAAACTGTGTGTGTGTGTGTGTTTGTGTGTGTGTGTATATATATACATATATATATATACACATACACATATATATATATATACACATACATATATATACATATATATACACACATATATATGTGTGTGTATATATATATATATATAAAATAGACTTTCAAGGCTATTTACTAAGCAAAAAACTTTTTCTTACTAAAAACATTTGCCAGCAGCTTTTAAAGTAACACTCTTAGATTAAAGAAAGATACCTTAAAATGAATATACAGTGGGACCTGCATGCTGAGACAGAGAAATTAAGGTAATGTCCACACATAAATCTCAATAGAGACAATAATTATTTATGGGTTTTATCCTCCACACTTTAATACTTTCTTCCTTTACTTTCTGTTGTGTACACCGTCTCTTAGATTTCTAGCTTTCTTTACATTACTGTGCCGTTTGACTCCATAGTGTATTGTGGTAAATAGAGGGCTGTGTGGCATCTCAAATTTGCTAAGCAAAAAACCTGACCAGTCAGTTTAAAAACACTGCCTGATATACAACACTTATGATTTTTATGATCTCAACACATTCACATTTTTTACTCTGTTATCACTCTCTGGACTCTCCATCTAATTTCCATAATGTATGTTCATAGTTCATGTTTATTACAACAGAGAGCTAAGTTATGGCTTTTCTGCATTTATAGTTTTTTCCCAATTTTAAATTTTAAGAGACACCAAGGCAAATTTGACAGTTACCTAATAAAGCTGAAATTCTGTCTACAGTTGGAGTACCCAGGGATGCTGACTGCCTTTGGCTCTATGAACACACACTGTATGCTTGTGTTGCATTGATCAGAATGAGTCTGCCTGCAGTGAGCCCTGGGCATGCTCTGGGCCATGAAACTTAAGGGGAGTGAGGGATGGTGTAATCACTGTGAGAGCAGCTTAGATACGATCGATCAATGCTCATGACACCAACAACAAACTTCTCTCTAGAGGGGTGTATTGCAGTTGTGAAGTCAAGCAAGTATAAATGTGATGGGGTGGAACTTCAATTTTTCTCCAAGTAAAGAAACTAGTCCAGAGGTCACAGTTGATAAGTGATGAACTGCTCCCTTATTTGGGGTGTCTGTAAAGGTGGGCTAATATTCATAAAAATCTATTGATGGTCCCATAAAAGTTCTCCTTTAATTCTAAACATACACCTTTGCTTTAGGCTATTAGCAAAAGGAAACTAACTTAAAAAATATGGCTTGATACAATATGAAATTGGGAACAATAGCACTGAAAAATCTCTCTTGAAAGTGAAATGCTGATGGTCGGATGGATTTATGATGGAAAGAACCTGTAGAAGTTGCCTGGTGCAGCCTCTCCCATAGTGCTCAAACGAGGCTAGTGGTCATTTCAATCTATACATGCGACATCTGAGTGGGGAGAAGCTTACCTTACAGTTACAATTTTATTTATTTGGAAATTGTGCTGAGCTGAAATTTGTCTTCCTGTTACCTATAGTTTTAATCTTAGCTCCGACATTTGGAGCTACCCTGCAATACATCATAATCTTTCTTCTTAATTCTTTCAAATATTTGATAATAGCTTTTATGTTTATACTATGCCTTCACTTTACCAGTCTTTGTTAATTCTAGTATTCCTCAAATGTAATTTATAGACCCTTCATTACTTTTGTTGCTATCCTCTGGACAACTAGTATGTCTGTATCTTTTTAAAATGTAGTGTCCAGGACAACATGTGGTGATCTGGTTTCGGAGGGAAAAAATCATAGTACAATGAGAGTTTTTCTTTTCTCTTATTTTGGCGTTGATATTTATTTACAACCCAGAGTAATATTAGCTAGTTTTGCAGGTATATTTCATTATTATCTTATGATAGGCATGTTTTAAAACAAGAACTGTGCTTACATTAGCTTTCTCTTACTCTGAAATTCTACGATAGATTTTTGAAGTATTATTTGTTTTTAATGTTACATAATGTTAGTTACAATCTACTCTTCCAATCCAACATACATTTTTACAATTTATCATCAATAAATGAATCTATATTTTAAGTTAGTCACATATACATTAAAAAAAATCTTACCTATTTAATGAAAATGCTTTATATGACTTAATACATCACTGATAAAAATGAGAACAAGGCAGGATGAAGTACGTGCCTCAACTAGTATTCTATCTTGAGGTTATTATCAATATATTAATTCACTATTTGGCTTTAGCTCAAACAGCTATGAATCCCCTGAATTCTGCTATCATCTAGCCTCCAAATATCTTAGGGAATCATGTAAAAATTGGCCATATTACTTTCTGAAATCCATATTTATTCCATCTAGGTTATTCTTCTTTGCTAATATAGATTCTATTGCAAAGGAAATAAAATTGACATGATTTGTTTTCAGTGGAGCCATTGTAGCTGCTAGTAATTACTGCTTTATGTGGAAAATACCCATAAAACATCCACTTAAACTTTTATTCTTGTGAAATGTGATATACAGAATGGCATCACTGTACTTCATAGCTCTAAAATGGAGTCAAGCCATGCTAAGAAGGACTTTCTGCATGATCTGCAACCTTGCATGGAAAAACAAAACCAAAACCAAAACCAAAAAACAGATCTTTGCCTTGAACCTTTTCACTGTCAAACTGCAATGATCATATTATCCTGGAAAGCAGCTGAATTTCACCAGTGCTGCAATTTCTGGGACAGTGACAACCAATGAATTATGGCTGCCTCGACCAATGATACTTCTTTCAAAACAACTTGTGTAATCACCCTCAGCATTAAAATAATATATCTTTACTCCCCTTCCTTTCTTTGAAGCACAATTTGGCCCTTCATTGAATCTTTGTCTCCTGAATTGCAATTTCTAAGACTCCCCAAAATGCCTTGTCTCACTGATTCGCAGTCTGGTCTCTTACCTCATCGTGGTTGGCATTCTCAAATTTTGCCAGAGGTGGATATAAAGTTACCAGATCATTTGGAGAAGGTAGGAACAAGAGCACTTTGAAGACAGCACTTATGAGAAGTTGGATTTATATAAAGAATTCAATTGTAATTCTCACAGGTAGAATATATATTTTGTCTCAATAAGATTGGGTCTGGAAGAAGGCCTTCCCCCTACAGATTCATTGGTGGGTTCACCTATGGTGGATAGGAGTAATACAAAAAGGCAGAGCAAGAGTTGAAGGCAAAGACTGATAGAGTGCATCATGTTCTAATTTCCAAAATCTACTTCTTCTCATTTTTGAAAATTGGAGAGTTTTTAAAAATTATGTTCAGCTTTTCTGAATTTTCGCATATCGTCTAGATACTTGCCAGCAGCCATTTCACAATTATGTATGGATATTCTTTTACTATTCTTGCATGCATTTACTCTTTGTTTGGAGTCTTAAAGGTAATTTAAAGCAATTTAGTTTACTTTTATCATTTCCTTATCTAATTTGTACTTTAGTCTCCTGGTAACCAAATCTGTTCTGTAATTTCCAATGTGAGGAGCACTCTTTTCAGTAGAGAATGAAAGTGAAATGGAAATTGAATGGCCTTGCTTTCACTCCGTCTCTGGTTATCTTCATATCACATAACTCAGATACCGAGCCTGTGCCTTCCCTTCCCTTCCCTTCCCTAAGCATCAAGTAAAACAAATGTTCATTATGTGCCAACTCTGTGCCAGGTATGGAACTAAGTGTTTTATTTACATTACCTTATTCAATTCTCAGAAACCCAATGGAGAAGTATTGTTATTCTCATTTTACAAATGCAGGAACTATAAATCAGAGAAATTAAATATATTTTCCAGGATCCACAGTTAAAAAAGCAACAAAGCCCACTTTGGAATCAAGTCTGTCTGTTTTAAAATCTTTTTCTCCTAAGCAATATATCTTGTGATGTCATTTTAGAATTTTTAGCTCTTTACTTCAAATCCTTATTATAGGGCTTTGGTCGTCCTAATTAGATTCTTTTTTTCTCCAGGTTTATAATAATGTGTTTTGTTTGGTTTTGGTTATGAGGCTTTCCTTGTAATTTTTTAGGCATGACTTTTAAAAATCCAAGTTCAGGTGGCTGATGTGACCCACAAAGAAGGAAGAGCAGAGTGGTGTGGCAGCCCACCTAAGAGCCACACAAGGCATGGGAGCCCCCACCTCCCAAGGGAAGTGGTGAGTGAGCATGCTACTCGGCCTTGGAAGCAGTATTTTTTCCATGAAACTGTGGAACCCATGGATTGGAAGATCTCACTTCTGGGCCCACATCACTGGGGCCTAGGGTCCCAATCAGGGAGCCAGGCAGATTTTCAATAGCCACTCAGCTAGAATCTGCTTGAGCCTACTGAGTTCCCAAGGGGAGGGGTGGCATCACCACAGCTGCAGCTGCCTGCTCTCTAAGCCATATGAGTTCCCTGGGGAGGGGCAGCAGCCAACACTGGGACCTATAGCTGCCTAGCACAGTAAGCTCCCAGGTTGGGGGAAGGGCAGCAGCCATCTCTGTAACTCTAGGATGTGCTTTTCCCCTGTTGGAGCCAGGAAGGCTGGACGGCTTGATCTTAAGTGGTATTTACCACAGCCCAACACATCGGCTGTGGCAGACTGTGGTCAGAGTGCCTCTCCAGGCATGGCCCTGACCCATCCCTCCTCACTGGGTGGGGCCTCCCTGCAGGAATTTTAACAACTCTAGTCAGGGGCTCAGGGACAGAACTCTGATCTCCCTGGGCCTGAGCCTCTAGTGGGAAAGGTGGCCAATCTCCAGGGACCAGCAGACTTAGTCTTTCCTTCTGCTAATTATGAGGAATCCAGGTAGCCCAGAGGAGTGTGTTCCCCCCCAAGTGAAGCACAACCCCTCCACCAAGGGACAAAGTGCTTCATTAAACTGATCCTGTTCCTCATGCCACCCAATTTGGTGAGACCCTCCAACAGGGGTTGTCAGATACCCTCTACAGGAGTATACCTACTGGCACCAGGTTGGTGCCCCTTGAGGTCAGAGATCCCAGAAGAAGGAGCAGGCACCCATCTTTGCTGTTCTCCAGGCTCCTTGAGTGACATCTCTCAGGCATGGGGGCAAACCATATAAATAGAGCCTGAAGTGAGCCCCCAGCAAATTGCAGCAGCCCTACAGAAGAGGGACATGACCATTGGGGGAAAAAAAAAAAACCACACAATCAGAAAGCAACAACAATAGCATCAACAAAAAAGTCCCCGCAAAAACCCATCCAAGGGTCAGCAGCCTCAAATTCTGATACTAGACAAACTCATGAAGATGAGACAGAATCAATGAAAAAACGCTGAAAACCCAAAAGGGCAGAGTGCCTCTTCTCCAAATGATCACAACATCTCCCCATCAAGGACACAGACTAGATGGAGGATGAGATGGACAAATTGACAGAAGTAGACTTCAGAAGGTGGTTGGTTAATAACAAACTCTTCTCTGCTAAAGAAGCATGTATTAACCCAATGCAAAGAAGCAAAGAACCTCGATGAAATGTTACAGGAGCTGCTAACTAGGATAACCAGTTTAGAGAGGAACATAAATGACCTGGTGCAGCTGAAAAACACAGCGCAAGAACTTTGTGAAGCATACACAAGTATCAAAAGCTAAATCATCCAAGCAGAAGAAGGTATATCAGAGTTAGAAGACCATTTTGCTGAAATAAGGCATGCAGACAAGATTAGAGAAAAAAGAGTAAAAAGGAATGAACAAAACCTCCAAGAAATATGGGACTACATAAAAAGGTTGAACCTATGATTGATTCGAGTACCTGAAAGAGATGGGGAGAATGGAACCAAGTTGGAAATCACACTTCAGGATATTATCGGAGAACTTCCATAGTCTAGCAAGGCAGGCTAACATTAAAATTCGGGAAATACAGAACACCACTAAGATACTCCATGGGAAGATCAACATAAAGTCATATAGTCATCAGATTCTCCAAGGTCAAAATGGAGGAAAAAAAGTTAAGGCAGCCAGAGAGAGAAAGTCCAGGTAACCAACAAGGGAAGCCCATCAGACTAACAGCGGACCTCTCCACAGAAACCCTGCAGGCCAGAAGAGAGTGGAGGCCAAAATTCAGCATTCTTAAAGAAAAGAATTTTCAGCACAGAATTTCATTTCCAGCCAAACTAAGCTTCATAAGTGAAGGAGAAATAAAATCCTTTCCAGGCAAGCAAATGCTGAGGAATTTTGTCACCATCAGGTCTGCCTTGCAAGAGCTCCTGGAAGAAGCACTAAATATGGAAAGGAAAAACCAGTACCAGCCATTGCAAAAACACACCAAAATACAAAGACCAATGACACTATGAAAAACTGCATCAACTGGTGTGCAAAATAACCAAGTAGCATCAGAATAACAGGATCAAATTCACACATAACAATATTAATGTTAAATTTACATGGGCTAAATGTCCCAATTAGAAGACATAGACTGTCAAACTGGATAAAGAATCAAGACCCATTGGTGTGCTATATTCAGGAGACCTATCTCACATGCAAAGACACACATAGGCTCAAAGTAAGGGGATGGAGGAAAAAAATTTACGAAGCAAATGGAAAGCAAAAAAAAAAAAAATGCAGAAGTTGCAATCCTAGTCTCTTACAAAACAGGCTTTAAACCAACAAAGATTAAAAAAAAAAAAACACAAAGAAGGGCATTACATAATGGTCAAGGGATCAATGCAACATGAAGAGCTAACTATCCTAAATATATATGCATCCAATACAGGAGCACTCAGATTCATAAAGCAAGTTCTTAGAGACCTACAAAGAGACTTAGATTCCCACACAATAATAGTAGACTTTAATACCCCACTGTCAATATTAGATAGATCAATGAGACGGAAAATCAACACGGTGATTCAGAACTTGAACTCCGTTCTGGATCAAGTGGACCTAATAGATATCTAAGGAACTCTCTACCTCAAATCAACAGAATATACATTCTTCTAAGTGCCATATGGCATTTATTCTAAAATTGACCACATAATTGGCAGTAAAACACTCCTCAGCAAATGCAAAAGAACTGAAATCATAACAAATGGTCTTTCAGACGGCAGTGAAAACAAATTAGAACTCAGGATTAAGAAACTCAAAACCACACAACCATATGGA
>CAUYLG010042410.1:0-12783 GCA_963573385.1 Cacajao melanocephalus
ATCCTTGAGGAATTGCCACACTGTCTTCCACAATGGTTGAACTAATTTACACTCCCACCAACAGTGTAAAAGTGTTCCTATTTCTCCACATCCTCTCCAGCATCTGTTGTCTCCAGATTTTTTAATGATCACCATTCTAACTGGCATAAGAGGGTATCTCAATGTGGTTTTGATTTTCATTTCTCTAATGATCAGTGATGATGAGCTTTTTTTCATATGTTTATTGGCCTCATATAGGTCATCTGTTGAAAAGTGTCTGTTCATATCCTTCAGCCACTTTTGAATGAGTTTGTTTTTTTTTCTTGTAAATCTGTTTTAGTTCTTTGTAGATCCTGGATATTAGCCCTTTGTCAGATGGGACCCCCTTCCTGACAGCTTACACTAAAATTAACTCCAGATGGATTAAAGACTTAAACATAAGACCTAATACCATAAAAACCCTAGAAGAAAACCTGGGCAAAACCATTCAGGATATAGGCATAGGCAAGGACTTTATGACTAAAACACCAAAAGCATTGGCAACAAAAGCCAAAATAGACAAATGGGATCTAATTAAACTCCAGAACTTCTGTACAGCAAAAGAAACAATCATTGGAGTGAACCAGCAACCAACAGAATGGGAAAAAATTTTGTGAGATTTTCCAGGTAGAAATAAAGCAGCAGCCATTATGCTTTAAAGATTCATGTAAAAGTATTGTGGTCCAGGAATCATTGGAGTTCATGCACTTCATCACTGAGCTGTTGATTTGTCAGCTTAAAGCAGCAGCCAGGCTCATAGGTTCCCTGGCTCCTACCAGTTATCTTTCAGGTTCTCTAAGTTCTGGACTAGGCGTATGTTCAGCACCATGGAAAAATTTGCTATCTTTTTCAGGTCACCTACATTGATGGAATCAAATGCTTTGATAGACAAGCATGGGTTCTAGTTAGTTATCTTGGATTTTGGTTTGCCCCTGTGGATTACAATCTACTCTGTCTCTCTTTTGCTTCAGGTCATAATTTTCTTCTCTAATATTGATCCTGCTGACACTTAGTGACTAGGCTCATCACCTGGTGCAGAGGCAACAGCTTTTCAGTGTTCTTCATTGGCTACCACAGTTGCGTAAGATCCAATACCTATAAGAAGTTTTTATATTTCATGTCACTTAGAGAGGTTCTGGTTCTCTGATCAAATCCTAATTGATATACTCTGCTTGGCTTCTCAGCCTCCTCATAGCTACTTTCTGCTAGCATTTCCACATGTATGTCTGTGCCATTTATTATTTGGCGACTACCTCGGGAAGAAAACCTGATTGAACTGTCAGGTTTACTCCTCTGCTCTCCAGTTTTCTTTGAGATCTTTGTTGGTCACCTATAGGCTGCTTTGGTAGCTGTGAACTTCATTTTTTTCTTTCAGTTTCATGAAACAACAGAAAGCTCTGTTCAACCTCTCTGACTCTTTTAGCAACCATTTCTACACAGCTGCTTAGGTTTTCAGCCTCTCTGTTTGTTTAAGCCACATATTAGCCAGTAAATCCTTTTAGGGAAATGTATATTAAACTGTTTGCCAGATGCAGAGTACATATTTTCTGTTCTCTCTCAAAGATTGATTCGTCAAGTCCTGTCTTCTTCAGTAGCTCTCTGATACTTTTAACCTGGTGTTTATGGATTTATTTGTATTTTTCAGCATTTTTTATTGTTCTCTTTCTCTGTTTTTCAATATTTTGAACAAATAGCATTTCTGCTATCAAACTTTCCTTAACAGCTTCCTTTCCATGACCCCAGGCAAACAGTGGCTCCATTATTTATATATCAATAACACTTTGTACACAGTTCTGTTGGCTCTTACTTCACTCTACCATTATTATCAGTTAACATTTCCATATACCCTACTAGAATGTGAGTTGCTTGAAGGCAAAAACTGTTAATCCACATTTCATATCATCTTTTGCCCGTATGTGTCACATTGAGGGGCTCATTATTTTCTGAAGAAATGGGTAAATTATGTATAAATGTTCTATAAATGCTTATTCACTTACTTATTCCAGAAGTTCAAAATTTTGTCCTTTTTCATATTTATAATTATCCTTGATATATATTGTTTTTAAATACAGTGGTGCTTGAGGGAGGCAATATTTAAAATTACTTACTTTTATCTCTCTATTAATATCTATTGATTCCTTGGTAGTTAACACAGTTTTGCAATTAACCAACACAGCATTTATTACAAAAAAATCACAGGATTTCAAGAAGTGAATAATAACTTTAATGCTTTATTATTCTTTTAATGATATCACAAAAAGGACAGCAATCAACTTCGAGAACTGCTGAAAATAAAATAATTATCTAACCACTCCTTCCTCTACGAGGTTTCATGCTCCATCTTCTATCTTCTGACTGTCTGCCTCCCCAGAGTGCCAGATGGAGTAATCTATTCACGTTCACTGTGAAGGTGAGCAATTCAATCATTTGAAATCTTTGTCTAACCAACACAAAGCATCTGGATATTTAGAAACCTCTAGATGACTGACTACATTTTTCACTTTACATCCAGATGTTTTGGTGTCATGAAGACACAGTCTATTGCTCAGAAAGATGGAATTGTGATAAAAACATTAACACAGGGTCTTTTCTCAAATAGTTATGATTTACATTACTCATTTTCTTATGACTAGATTTCAATTTATGCATGTTTCTAACATTGGCCAAACATTAGTAAACCAAAACAACGCTATGCACAGAAAATAACAACTTTCGGAATATATAACCAGGAAAGAAAATTTAGTTTCCTTAGATAGTTTTGATAAAGTGGACTACATATATATTTGCCACATATTGAACTTGCCCAAAATATAGAAAATAACACAGTAGGGATACATTTGCTACAAAGAAGAAATCATCCAACGGGGGGACCATGCCTAGAACTTCAAACAGAAAGGACCTGTAAGAATCTCTAGTTCATGGGAAAATGAGTCAGCACATTCTGGAAAAATTACACTAGTAAGGTTCAACTTACTTACCAATTGAAAAAATTAAATATCATCGAAGGAATAGCTTTGAGGTATTCAGGAAGCCAAAGACTTCCACAAACTAGCATGTTGTCTGTACCTACTTCATGTAAATTTTTTAAAGCAACCTCCTTTCCAATTTATTTTTTAGATCTTCAAACCAGAAACATAATTTGTGATAACTCTGATTTCCAACTTTGCAGCCTTTCCTTGGATTGACTTACTGTTAAAGTACTTACAGTAAGGCTGACCAAATCTGTCATGTAGGCAGTAGTAAGAGCTATATATAATGAAGTCCACTCATTCAAGCATCTAGGTATATAAATGAATCCATAATCATATGAAAAGAAGTGATCTGATGATAATTTATGGTATGTGCAGGATACCATTTTAGATTAATTTCATAATTTTACATTGTTTAAAAGTCCTTTGTTCACTGTGATTATGTATCTACTAAAATCTATAACATATGACTTTATTCTATAAACCATTAATTTATAATCATTTTGCATATGTCAGTTCTGATAATTATGGTGCTGTACAATCTGTATGAGTTGACAGTATTTTGGCAGAAGCAGCCAGTTTTTATTATTATTTACATGGCAATTTCAGCTCTGTTTGGTATTTTCATTGCATTTACAATTATCCTTCTGGGTTATTTTCATACCACTGAATAAAAATGGCTATTTTTACTTGATCTGTTTCAATACCAGTGATTTTAATATCTTTTAACCAATTAACTTGTAAGTTAAAAATATTATTTTTTCACTGACTGGGAAGTTTTGTTTAAGTCATATAAAGCATTAATATTGCATTATATTATTTAACCACCTTTGCTCATCTTCCCTTAAATTACATTTTATCAGGATCTTCCTATTAGAAATTTCACTGCAGAGTCAATGAAGTTAGGTTTTGAGATGTAAATGAGGATAAGGAAAAGACAAGCACAACAAGCTGTTTGTCTTATTATTTTTCTACAAGTTCACATTCTGCTGATGAAATAATTCATGCATTTTAATGTTCATCATTACCTGAAGCATATTTTTATGTATTAGGTTATTACTGATTATTATTTATATAACACAGTTTACTAGATTCAGGCAGAAGTAGAAGACATTATAAATTGAATACATAATTATTTTTGGTGCGAAAGGTGATGGATTATTTTACATGCATAGTTGTCATACACAATGGTGAAAATTAAATGTGAGTTAATCCTCCAAGGGTGAGAGCTTCCCATAAGTCCTCCAAACTTAGTTTGTAACTTAGATGTGCAAGTAGGCTGGATGCGGTTGCTGTATTTGTAGGGAAAGCTGAAATCCTGACAGCTCCAAATTCACAAAAACCAATAGAACTTAAAAATTGATTCTCAGAACAATCAAATCAAGAGGAAAACCAGAAGAGTCAGTCCAGTTATTTGGTATCAGGCAAACAAGATAACAAATGCCTTCAATATTTTTTTTTAACTTTTGTTTTTTTTGGGGGGGCAGGGGGGCAGATTGTAAAGGCACTGCCTGGATCACATGATCCAGAGGCTTCTGCTGTTTTGCTGGTAGGAATTATGTTTTAAAGACACACACGCTAACTCATACACACACCTATCTGACCATTACTTATAGACACATTGAACAGTGTGCTTAAGACTAGAGATGTCAAATAGTGGCTGTCTCCAATTCCTATTTTTTACTGCTAGATCTAAAGCTGATATGCTGTGCTGCTACAGAAGAATGTTTATCATGATCTAGCCCACGGACGTCTTGGTTACAGTAGTAGTTAGCAAAGTACTTCATGATCTTTATGCCTAAATGATGTCCGACAGTCAGGTTTCACTATGATATTAAGATGCAACTTCTTCCTACTCTTCGTGACCTTGGATGATAAAAGGACATAAAAGGGAGTCTAACAACTTTCTGCATCTAAAAGGAAATGACATCTTTAAAAATGATCTCATCTTTCTGCAGAAAATAGTGTTATTATCCTCCCTTCTCCTCCCTTCAGTTGCAGCCATTTTCTGCCCTCTGATATGTGAGGCCACCCATGACTGACATGTAAAATTCAGTAAAGGTAAATTCAACTCACTTGGGGAATGATGAAAAGGAAAGCAAAGGAAAGCAAAGCAAAGCTAAGAAAAGAAAAGAGGCTGATCAAGCCCACTGGTTGCTGGTGCACTGAATCTAAAACAGCCAGGAGAAAGGACATCAACCAGAGTGCATTTCTACACAAGTGACGGTGAGGAGTGAGATCTGCTATTGGGCCGAGGGGAGAGGAAGAAGTGAGGCAATTTGGACTTCCAACGAGGAAAATGTGGCTGTTAAAACTAACTGTTGGATAAACAAAGGAAATGGAAATTTACTTCTAGATTAATCTGAATTAATTTAATTTGAGAGCACGTATGGTTGAGGGGATACAGCACTTGTCTAGTAGTCAGGAGCCTTGGATTATTTGCAGCTCTGCTACAACTCTAGTAAATTGCTTTGCCATTTCGCCCTTCACAAAGATAATGGCAACTGTCTTTTGCTTTGTTTACAAGATGGGCAATAATGTCCCTAGAGTGTTTGGAGCTCTATAGAGCAAAGCTCCAAATTATTTAAGTATTTGATCCATTTGGAATTAAGCATATATTTTGCAAATATTTTTGAGCTGTTACTAAGTATGCAGTATTGTGCTAGGTCTGAGGAAATAGGAATGAATAAGTCTAAATTCTAAATTCATGTATTCATGGAGCTAACAATTGAGTCGCAGGACTACTCACAAATACAAGTAACTTAGGCAATATGGGGCATATGCAATAAAAAGAGATAAGAGTAGAATTCTGGGGGCCCATGTAAAGTAATAATCATTTCCTGCCAAAGGGAAACAGGAAGACTTTGCAGAGAAAGGGAACTTTATGTGAAACATGAAGGCTGTCTAGGCTATTGAAAAACAAAGATATGAGAAGGGCTTTTTCATAGGAGAAGAAAGCATAGGTAGAAAAATGCCAAGGTATTTGAGGAATGCCAAGTAGTCTAGTTTGGCTATAGCAGAATGTGTATGCAGGGAAGTAGCTGTATATGAAGTTAGAAAATCTAAGTTCAGATGAGACTATAAGAACTTCCATACCAGACTAAGAAAGTTGTTTCATTTATGATAAGGAAAAGCCACATAAGGTATCTCATGGTACTGAGCAAAATGGCTGGAGCTTTATTTTGTAACTAACTCTGAGCAGACTGGAGTGGGGACATGTTGAAAGTTCGGGGATCTAAGGTATTGGAATAAGTCCAAGTGTGAGGAGTTAGAAAGCTGAATAAGATAGTAGCAGTGAGAATGAAAATAAGAAATAAGAAAGGAGGAAGTAGAGAAAGGAGGGCTGAGGGGAGAGAGAGAAAGAGAATGAGAGAGAGAGAGTTTGGTTTTACAGATAGAATTGATAATAAATTCTGACTAATTGCGAGGTTTGAGAGGAATTGAGGATTTAAAGATGACACATGCATTTATGAATCAAGGGGATTTGTAATATGTAAATAAACAGAACATTTCTGAAAATAACAATAATGAGTAAAATTTTGAATATGTTAAGTTTCAGATATCAGCACTTATCTAGGTGAAAATATTTAAGTATTCATTCAACATTTGAAACTGTGGTCCTGGGAGCAAAGGAGGGAAGTTGTTTCTGAAGATATAGATTAGGAAAAATAATCTGAACAGAGATGATATTTGAAATCATACATATGAATGAAACCACTATAGTGGAGATTATTAAAAGAAAGAGAATTTAAGACAACCAAAGACAGAATCTCAGGTAATACTTACAATATAGAAAACAGAAGAAGTAAATTAGGTCAGCAGAAGAGACAAAGGCAAATGGTCAAAATGGTAGGAGTATCCAAAAGGCTGAGGAACCATGCAAGCCAAGAAAGCAGACAATTTTAAGAGAGAGAAGTCAGTGTAATGAATTGAGTTAAATGTTATGGAGAGGTCAAGCAGAGTGAGGGCTATAAAAAAACTGATATTTAGCAGTTAGGAGGTCATTAGTGACCTTCAAAAAACAGTTTCAATAGAGGAGTGGGGAGAAGTTGCTTGACTGCAAGTGGGTCAAAAGGTGGGTGGTGATAAGTAGGAGATGACTGCAGATTTTATTTTTGGAATGGTTGGTGGTGAAAGAAAGGCTAGATATATGCCATAATCTTCAGTGAATAGTGGGTCATAGAAACAAATTATTAGTTTAATTATTTGTCTTCCTTTTGGTGTCTCCTAGAACAGACTATATTAATGGGCATAAAGAAACATTAGAGATACAAGAGAGATGGGGCTAATGGATGAAATCATCATACCAAAAGAGAGCAGAAGGATAAGACAAAGGTACTAGCCTTGGAAAAGAGGGGGGACATATTTTGCTCACAGAAGAAAGAAGGAAAAGATAATGAGGAGAAATCCAGAGAAACTTTGAGGTGCATAGAAGGTAAGTCAAGGGAGTTCATGCAGGGTAGTCTTTTACTCAACAAAGTAAGAAAGTAAGTTAGTTATTTACTAAATACAGAGGTAGGGTTTTGCCAGAAGGCTTAAGGAGAGTGGAAATGATTTAGAATAACTATTGTAGAGATTACAGAATGGCCCCAAGAAAATATAAATGAAAGAATTGCTGAGCAGCAGCAAAGGAGCAAATGAAGGTAAACCTAATCAGTACAGTTTCTTGCTTTTCATCAGCAATAGCAGCCTCTATAAGAGTGTGGAGAAAACAGACATTGGGAATTTTTTCAGGGTTTAGGACTAGATGTAGGAAAAAAAAAGCCAAAGAGGCTAAGAATTCTAAGAGGCTATGAAAAAATTACAATTAAATATTTGACCATGGCTTTTAGACTAGTGGACAGTAGCAAGTAAAACGTGTCATAATGATAGCAAATGTTGGTTTCATAAATATGTGGAAGTTAAATATAAGCTGGTATTAATATAATAGGGAGAATTTCAGAGTTAAGCACTTAGAAGTTACAACATTCTTATTCTTTTTTTTTTTTTGGAGATGGAGTTTTGCTCTTGTTGCCCAGGCTGGAGTGCAATGGTGCCATCTCGGCTCACCACAACCTCTGCCTCTCAGGTTCAGCAATTCTCCCGCCTCAGCCTCCCAAATAGCTAGGATTAGAGGCATGTGCCACCACACCTGGCTAATTTTTTGTACTTTTTAGTAGAGACAGGGTTTCTCCATGTTAGGCTGGTCTCTGTCTCCTGACCTCAGGTGATCTGCCCGCCTCGGCCTCCCAGTGTGCTGGGATTACAGGCATGAGGAAGTCACAACATTCTAAATAATGACTGGTAATAAATTTTGCTGACTTGATGAATAGCTTTCCAGTCATTAATTATATATGTATCATTATTATTACCCCTTAAAAACATAGAATTGTTGAGACATAATTTCAAAGTTAGCAATTTATAAACAATGACGTTATAAATCCAGTGGTATGGAAGTCAAAAAGAAATCATTCATGGAAGGCTCATAATGTACCAAACACTATGCTAGCATATATATATATATATATGAATATATATATACACATATATATGTGTGTACATACACACACACACACATGCACACATATATAAAATGGGCATAAGAAAACATTAGAGATGCAAGACAGATGGGGTTAATGGATGAAATAATGGTACCAAAACAGAGCAGAAGGTATTAGCCTTGGAAAGAAGGAGGAACACATTTTCTTCACAGACAAACACAGGAAAAGATAATGAGGAGAAATTCAGGGAAACTGAGTTCATGCAGAATAGTATTTTAGTCAACAAAGTAAGAAATTCAGTTATTTACTGAAAATGGAGGTAGAATTTTGGCCAAAGGCTTAAGGAGAATGGAAATGATTTGGAATAACTATCAGAGATGACAGAATGGCCCAAGGGGGAAAAGAAAAAAAAATATATATATATAAACATACATACATATGATCGCTTTTACTCTTTCACATGCTCCTATGAGATTATTTCATAATTTTCCCAATCCTACCCCCTTTTTAAAATTAATAAACTTAAGTAACTTTACCAAAGCCCTACAGCTAGCTGTTGAGTGGAGAATGAATAGCCAAAATAGTTTTGAGCAAGAACAAAGCTGGCGACATCACACTTTCTGATTTCAAAATACATTACAATGTGACAGTAATCAAAACAGTGTGGCACTGTCATAAAAGTAGACACATAGACCAATAGAACAGAATAGAGATATAAACCCACAGATATACAGTCAAGAATATGCAATGGGAAAAAGATAGTTTCTTCAATAAATGGTACTGGAAAAACTGGATATCGAAATCCAAAAGAATGAAACTACTCCCTTGTCTTACACCATACACAAAAATTAACCAAAAATGCATTAAAGACTAAAATGTAAGATCTAGAACTGTAAAACTCCTGAAAGAAAATATTGGGGAAAAGCTTCTTGGCATTGGCCTCAGCAAGGAGTTCTTGATTATGACACACACACACACACACACAAACAACACAGGCATAAAACTCAATAGTAAACAAACAAAAACAAAAACACCTAAAAATCGGAGTTTTTAGATTGTCAAGTACCTGAATAGACTTTTCTCTAAATAAGATATACAAATAGCCAACAGACATACAAAAATATGTCCAATGCTAATCATAAAGAAAATGCAAATTAAAACCACAATGAGATGTCATCTCATGCCTGTTATGATAGCCATTGTCAAAATAAGCCTCAAAATAAAAAGAAAACAAAAAATAACAAGTGCTGGGAGGTTTTGAAAAAAATTGGAATCCTTGTACACTGTTTGTAGGAATGTAAAATGATGCAGCCACTATGAAAAAGAGTATACAGTTTCCTCAAAAAATTAAAAATAAAAGTAACATATGATCCAGCAATCTCACTTCTGGATATGTATCTAAAACAACTGAAACCTGTATGTCAAAGGGATCACTCCCATGTTCATTGCAGCACTATTCACAACAACTAAGATATGGAAACAACTTAAATACCCATGGGCAGATGAATGGATAAAGAAAATGTAGGATATACATATAAGGAACGTTGTATATACATATAAGGAAATGAAGGAAATCCTACCATTTGTGACAACATGGATGGACCTAGATGATTATGCTAAGTTAAATGTCAGCAACAGAAAGACAAATACTACATGCTTCATTTTATATGCGGCATCTAAAATATCAACTATATAGAGGGAGAAAATAGAATGATGGTTAATGGGAGATAAAGGATGGAAACAGAAGGAGTTGTTCAGTGGGCACAAAGTTAGTTATGTAAGATGCATAAGCTCCAGAAGTCTTCTGTACAACATAGTGCTTATAGTTACAAATAAGGCATTGTGCACATAAACATTTGTTAAAAGGATAGAACTCATGGTAAGTATGTTTAACACACACACACACACACATCAGACAAACAAAACCCAAAGGGACACAAGGAAATGTTGGAGATGATGGATATGTAGATTACCTTGATTGTGGTGATGGTAACATGAGTGTATACATATGTTCAAATGCATCAAATTATGTGCAGTTTTTTTATATGCTAATTATACCTCAAAAAAGCTGGGAAAAGGAAGAAATTAAAAATCAAATAAATAATGAAGATAAGTAACTTAACCAAGGTCCTATAGCTATTGAGTGGACAATGCAATTCGAGGCCAGGTTGGAATTTATGTCCTTCTCTGGTCCCTAGGTTATGTTTTCTCAAAGAATTTACCTTGGCATATACTTGTTATAAATAGTCTAATGAGACCATTATGGTTTCTCTTTCTAAGGTACTGGTTTCTACAGTAGTTGAAGGATCTATGGTCAGTATTTCATTTCCTTGCCTTGCTAGGAGACACTTGATAACCTAATATAACCTGTAAATATGAGCTTTACTATGCTTGTAGGTCATGGAGATGGATAATTGTGAATTGAACTTGGCAAATAAGTGATTCTCCAGAGAATTACTTTGACATTTGAAAGTAGATTTAGATTTAGACTTAGGTAGATGCTCATTTTCTTTCTTTGTCTCACCCTATATAAATTTATCCTGCATCTACACAGCCCCAGAGACAAGAGAAATCTGAAAAGTTTTCCAAACGCAATCTTTTGTAAGGCAAGCAGCTCAGTTCCTCAGCATGTTAGCATGGAAGAAAAAGCAAATATTTCTGGATTTTCAGCTGATCTTTCACTGAGACAGAAGGCCAGGCTGATTGATTTGACAAAAGCATATGATAAAAAATCCAAAACCTACAATGCTTCATTGTCACATGAACAGTCAGAGATATAAATTAATAGAACTGCATTAATTTTCACCTGATATGGTCTCAATAACATGTCATATTTTAATGCAATTGACATATGGTTTTTACATATATGTATACACACACGTATGTATGGTCACAAATAAAAATGGTTCCATGTGAGCCTTGTTTTATTTTTTCAGAAAGCATTACATTAGGTTGACTCTATCTTGTGCTTTTAGAGCAATATCTCTGACTCAACTGGTCAATTCAAATATTCCACCATTACAGTAAAATTATTGGCTTAAAGGTTTTTTTACCCTCCATTGAACTGACTTGTTATTTGACTGGAGTCGTTAAATCAATTAGTATTTCAACATTGGTTGGATAAATTTGTGATGATTATCTAGGCAGAGAAAAAAAACCACCCTGATATTTATGTAAAAACGTTATTTATCAGAAGCAGCCAAATAAATGCTAAAACTAAATGTACCATTTTAGAGATAACCTTTGTCTCAGTTTATACTATTTGAATTCATTACCACTTTTAACTTTGATAACTGTACATTTTTCAAACATATATTTGGCAGCCAGAAGAAATGGTATATTTTGTGAGCATTTACAGTCATAAATGATGGGCATTAGACATATACAGTGATGCCAAATTACGGAAAGTCAAAGAACACCACAATTTGCATATTTATCTAAAGTTTTTGCACCAATAGTAAAAAGTAAAGTTGTTCGATAAGTTATTTGTACACATGAAAGATTTATCTTAAACTTAGAAATAAACCAGTGATTTTATTCATTCTGGTAACTGTTCCATTCATTAAATGCCTTCTAAATGGTCTGTGCTTCTAAGTCATCATGTACCATTAAGCATTATGGAAAATGTCAGCATGCTACGATTCAACAACATTAAAAATGCTAAAAACAAGGACAAGTAGAAAGATAAATTAAATTTGGAAGAAAGCATACTCTATATGCTTGAGATTTTAATTTTAATTAACTTTAATCAAATGACATGAAGAAAATTTAGGTTTGTGTGCCTTATGTTGAAATTCCAGTCTATGAGATAATGTGTGATTCTTTCTGGATTTGACCAACTTAAATGGCTTCTTGAATACTAGAATGTTGAAATAATAGTATTCTTTATTCACAATGCCAGATACATGTTTTGTGGTTTATTTACCTTCCAGATCTTTCTTTGGTTTCTTTCAGACTTTGTTGCTGACATGTATCATCTGTCCAACTCAAATTGCCCGTGAACCAGAAATGGACTTATGAGCATTACAGAGCAGTCTTAGAAGTCCTCCTTATTGCTTTGTATTTTATCCTTTTCTTCTTTTTGGTGTTCTTTTCTCTCTCAGACTGCACTGTGCAATAAAGTAGTGACTAGCTACATGGGACTTTTTAAACTAAAATTAATTAAATTGAAAAAACAAATGCCCATCAATGATAGACTGGATAAAGAAAATGTGGCACATATACACCATGGAATCCTATTCAGCCATAAATAAAGATGAGTTCATGTCCTCTGTAGAAACATGGATGAAGCTGGAAACCATCATTCTCAGCAAACT
>CAUYLG010042411.1:0-17184 GCA_963573385.1 Cacajao melanocephalus
CTGGCGCTGCCTGGAATCCGCGTTGCCTCACAACCTGGGGTCTCCGAGGTCCCCTCCTAAGGTGGGCAGGGCTGTTGGGAGCCATCTGGCACCTAGTGCAAACTGGGTTCACTCTTTCCCTACAAACCCTTGGGTGCCAGCCCCAGCCCCAGCCCTGTAAATCACCCCTATTGCTGTTCCCCTGGGTCAGATGCTGTATTAAGAGATGGCGCCACCTTCCTGCTCAGCTCACAGCAACACCTCTGCGGAACCCCCACCCTCCTCCGTGCTCCTCAGCACACGCCTCTGATACAGCCCTGACTGCATGTGCTGTGGGCCTCGAGGCTGCGAGCCACTTCTGGGCGGCCTGGAGTGAAGGTCTGTGTGGTCATGGGCAGAGAACGGGGAATGAGGGTGGAGAGAAATAGGCAGGCCAGGTCTTATATATAGCACAATGAGAACTCATTGGAAATTTTTAGAACAGAGAGGTGGCTCTGGTCTGATTTATTTGTTAGAAGGCAGTGTAACATTTGGCAAAGAGATAAACATATAGCTAATTGAAACGGAACAGAGTTCAGAAATAGATTTATATGTATATTTGGCTCATTGAGTTTTTTTATTGTAGTAAAATATACATGAAATTTACCATTTGGTGTACAGTTGAGCAGCACTGAGTCCATTCACATTGTTGCACAGCCATCACTACCGTCTATCGCTGGAACCTTTGCACCTTGTAAAACTTAAAGTTCATACCCATGAAACAATAACTTTCCTTTCTAGCCCCTGGCCACCACCATTCTACCTTCTGTCTCTATGAGTTTGACTACTTTAGGTACCTCGCCTAAGTGGAATCAAATAGTATTTGTCCTTTGTGACTGTCTCACTTTACTTAGCATAATGTCTTTAAGGTTCACCAGTGTAGCATATGTCAGCATTTCATTGCTTTTTAAATTTCTTCCTATTGAATCCCAAACGACAGAACCTTCCTTTTTGAGGCTGGATAATATCCCGTTGTACACATGTACCATATTTTGCTTTTCCATTTATCTGTTGATGCACATAAGGGTTGCTTCCACTATCTGGATATTGTGAATAATGCTGCTATGAATGTAGGTGTACAGATTCCTTTTTTTTTTTTTGAGATGGAGTCTCACTCTGTCAGCCAGGCTGGAGTACAGTGATGTGATCTCAGATCACTACAACTTCTGCCTCCTGGATTCAGGCGATTCTCCTGCCTCAGCCTCCCAAGTAGGTGGGATTATAGGCATGTGCCACCATACCCGACTAATTTTTGCATTTTTAGTAGACATGGGGTTTCACCCTGTTGGCCATGCTGGTCTCGAACTCCTGACCTCAGGTGATTCACCCACCTTAGCCTCCCAAAGTGCTGGGATTACAGGCGTGAGCCACTGCACCCAGCCTGGGTGTACAAACTTCTGTTCAAGTCCCTGCTTTCAATTATTTTAAGTATGTACTCAGAAGTGGAATTGCTGGATCATATGATAATTGTACTTTAATTTTTTGAGGAACTCTGCCATCTTACATTTCCACCGGCAGTATGCGAGGGCTCCAATTTCTCCACGTCCTTGCCCATACTTGTTATTTTCTGCTTTTTTTTTTTTTAAATAATGGTGTCCTTAAAATGAGTTTTTAAAGAAAGAAAATGAAAACTTATAAACCTATGAGGACAGAGAGAATGAGGAGAGACAACAGCAAATGAGAGATGTCAACAAATTGGTGGATGATGGCAAGTGATAGATGGTTGGCTGAGTTGAGTTTCAGTTTTCTGTCCTGCTATGCCTGTGGTTGGGGCAGTAGGCTGTTATGAAAGTAAGCCTGTTTATGTCAGAAAATGTCTGAAAAGGCAGAGAAATTGGAAGATGACATACTTCCAGAGCCTGGGTTGGGAAGTGAAGCTGAAAACTGGAGGATGAAAAGTCTGATAAGGAGCAGCGAGGCCCCAATTCCCTGCTGTAGTCCATGCTGCACACCTTTCTCCTCCCCTACACCCAAGGAGACCAAAAGCTCCTCCATGGAGAGGCTGAAGCTGAACAGCTCTCACATCCTGGACATGAGGTACAGCTGCAGGCAGGGCAATGCGTTGTACTCAAAAGGGAGAAGGGCCGAGTGAGTCAGCATGTGGAAAATAACCACCTCACCCTCCCACCCCACCATAGTCTTCCCTCACTGAGTGTACTAAATGCTGGTAGACAGACTTAATTACTATACCAATCCTTTACCCCATATCACCAAAGTAGGAACTAGGAAGATGCCTTTTTATGGAAACTGATGATCTTGAGAAAAGATCTGCAGATATTGATGTTGATGTTTTAAATTCAGTCCCTCTACCATGAGGTCCGATATGTTACAGGTCCCATTTGTGCACCCAGAACCTTGTATTTCCTCACTTACATACTGGAAAAATCAGGGGAAAATCATCAGATGTCCAAGGGAATCCTCTGTTATGGAAGTGACATAAAGAACTGAACAAGGAACCAAGTAGAAATAGAAGACTGCAGAAAACAGAGAACTTCGAAGGAGTTTCTCTCACCTCAGAGATAAGATGTTACATCCATTAAACAAGAAGAGAAAACAATTCAAAACAATTCTGAAAAACTGAAAAAGGGTTTTTTGATGTTAATAATAGCCAAAATAATAAATTCAATATACTAGTTGTAAAATAAAGTTAAAGAAATCTCCCAGAGAAAATAAAAAGACTGAGGTGGAAAAAGTGTGAAAAAAATGTAGGTCAGTCTAATAGGGCTCATGTCCAGTTCATGGGAGTTCCATAAAGAGAACTTCGAGGAAGACAACAGAGAGAGAATTGTCAAAACACAAACATTCCTCAAAACGGAAAGACATGTGTTGCCCGTAATGGAAGTACCTACCAAGGGTCTGACAGACAATGAACGAAGACCCAACACCAATTCTATTCTAGAATTCTGAAATTTTAGAATATCAGAATGACAAGAAGATTCTAAAAGTTTGAAAGGAAAACACACAGACACCCCACACACATAATAGGTCATAGGTGATGGATCAGGGAGTCAGTGTGGCAGTATGCCTCTCAAACAGCAACATTGAATGCCAGAATTGCCTTCAAATGCCATAAAGCAATGTCTTCAGAGTTCTGAAGAAAAAACAGTTTCCACTTAAAATTCTACCTCCAGACAAAATGTTAGTTGAGCATAAAGGTAGAATGTGGATACTTTTGGAAATGCCAGATCTAAGAAGTTTAATTTTCCGTGCATGCATTCTTAGGAAACTGCTGGAGTGGTATTCTACCAAAACAGCGGCATAGAGCGAGTAATTTCCAAGAGGATGGTGAAGGAATGTCCCAGGACCACTGTGCATCAAGCCCGGAAAACATCCAGCTTAGATTAGAGGAAGATGACAGAATGTTCCAGAAGGGATATCTCTAAAGGAGAAAAAAAATAACAGCAACTGATGAATTATCTGATGCATTGGACCATCACTGAGAAGAATTTATAGTCCTCTTGAGAAGTTAGAGTCCTTAAAAAACTAAGGAGACCAAAGTAAAGCAGTTGTTAATTCCAGGAAAAATAAAAAAGTCCAAGGTATTTATTGTAATATGCTATGTGGCATGGCAGTGAGCAGAGTTAGCCTGTAGCAAAGACCACAGTTTTTATCACGTCAATGAGTAATGTCATTTTGTAGGGGTAAGGGATGGGTTTATTTGGGGACAGTTTTGAGAGCTAAATGTTTACATTCCATACAGAGAACTTAAGAGATGGTCTCAGTCCATTTAAAGTTTATGCTGCTATAACAAAACACCACAGGCTGAGTAATTTAGAAACAAGAGGAATTTCTTTCTCACAGTCCTAGAGGCTGAGAAGTCTAAGATCAATGCACCGCTTGGTGAGGGCCAATCTGTTTCCAAGATAGCACCTTGTTGCTGCATCCTCCAAGGGGATGAATGCTGTGTCATCTTGTGGTGGAAGGCAGAGGGCAAAAAGGGGCAAACCACCTCAGTCAAGCCCTTTCCTAAGGGCACTTAACCCTTTTGTGAAGGCTCTGCCCTCATGAGCCACACCTCCTAATACTGTAGCATTGATGATTAAGTTTCAACGTGAACTTTGGAGGGGACGAAAACACTCAAACCATAGCAGAGACAATGCATAAAATTAAAGAGAATAAAGTAGGCCATGTGTGGTGGCTCACATCTGTAATCCCAACAACTTTGGGAGGTCGAAGTGGGGGGATCACTTGAGCCCAGGAGTTCAAGACCAGCCTGGGCAACATGATGAAACCCCATCTTTACCAAAAATAGGGTAGAGATAAGGTTTACCCAGCTATGCGGGAGGCTCTGGTGGAAGGATCGCTTGAGCATGGGAGGTAGAGGTTGCAGTGAGCCAAGATCTGCCACTGTACTCCACCCTAGGTGACAGAGTGAGACCCCATCTCAAAATAAAATGAAATAAAATAAAGTAGTAGTTGTGTAGGACTATTTAGGAATAATAGAAGAAATGACTAAAAGCGTGGAAGGTGATTGCCCTCAAGGAGGTGGAAATGGGAGGGGGAAGGTGGCCTGCTTTGTTAGGACTTATAGTACCAATTCACATTTTCACCACTTATGGGTGTTTTGGTGAGAATAAAAATATTTTAATAGAGATCTGGCTTTGTAGCCTAATGGCCAGTCAGACACTGACGTTCCATGAGGAACAATTTTTGAATCCTTGTGTGACATGATTCTCTATGGAAATCATGATGCCTTTGGGCAGCTGGGGACATGGGGCAGTCATTTGACCCTAAAGTGACATCTTCATGAGGCTGCTGTCCACAACTTGTGCCAGGGATTTTTCAACAGAGTCACAGAGATGCCCTCCTGGCCACATAGATGCAGGTGGCATAAAAGATCCTGCTTTCATAGCCCCACCTGCTCCACTTCATCCCTCGTAGCCTGCCACATGGGAGAGTCTGAGCAGAATGCATGCTTCGTGTGGTGCATTCCGACCCAACATGGAGCAGGTGTTGCGTCACACAGACAGGCTACAGAGACCAGAAATTCTGAATCAAAGCCAAGGAAGCCAAGTCATGATGTTCTCAGGTTGTTGAGACCCTCAGGTCACTTTTGCCCACTCCTGCTTTTAAACAAATTGTCAGAATCCTTGTAAGACAGAACGATCTGTGGCCAGTGTCTGAGTCTTGGGGCACCAGGCTCTGCTGATGGAGGGGTAATGTCTCTGTGTTGTTTGGGGAGCAGCCTTCAGCTCCATCCCTACTGCCAGTGAAGTATGTCTCTCCCTCTCTCTAGGGCCAACCACGACTGGCTAAAAACTCCAGATTTCTTACCCAGATTTCTTTCCTGACACTCACCCATGCCTCTTGAAATTCCAGGGCTGCATTAGTCAGTGAGGCAGAAATCCAGGGGATAGTCTCTGTCTCCAAGGCTCAAATGGTATTTTGGGAGTGGAATAAGGGCACAGTAAAACTGCAGACTGGATATTTGTTTTAAAATGTGTTCTTTTAATGTTACATAAAAACAAGGATCACTTTTCAAATTGGATTTTGATCTTTAAATAAAAATAATAAGCCAATTCAACCAGACTAGAATGTTCTCAGTTAAAGCGTTAGGTTTTTACCTAGTTAAGAGTGTGATGCCTTGAAGTTGTCTGTAAGAATGCAAATTGTGTAAGATGAGGCACTCCAAGCCCAGAAGTTTATATGTTCTAATATTTCTTACAGCAGAAGTAGTTTCATGCCATTAGCAAAGCTGGGAGTGAAATGGAGTTTAGGATACCTCATTATAAAAAAAATTATTGACTTTGAAGAAAAGAAGAAAGGAAGAATCTAACCTTTAGAATCCATTGTGGTATTGTACATGTGCTATCTCATCTAATTATAAACTTCTCCATGGAAGTAGATTCTGGTATCATCCCCACTTCGCAGTTATGTAAACTCAGAGCCAAATAAGTAACTTGTTCAAGGTCAGGCAGCTGATGATGGATGCAGCTCACATCCACACATAGCTCTGTCTGACTCCAAAGGCCATATACCTTCCTGAAGTGAGTAGGTGGGACTTTTATTTGCAGGTGACAGAAACTCCAGCTAGGCTAAGCAAAAGAGATGTATTGTCTCATATAACTGAGTGGATCCAGAGTCTACCACAACTCAGTCAACTCTCTCTCCATTTCTTCTCTTCAGCATTTATTCTCCAGATGAATTCCTCCTTTTGGGTGGAGGCAAGAAAATGAATAATGGTGGTTGGGAGAGAATGGCTGCAGATAGCCTCAGTCTTACGTCTTCCCAGTTTTGGGTCCCTATGAAGAGAGACAGCTTTGGTCTCTCAGTATTCAAAGATAAAATTGCAGGGAAGATCTCTTGATTGGCTGGCTTGGAACATATGCCCATTTTTTGAGACCAGGTGGTTTGGCCAGGAGGCATTTTACCAATTGGCATCTCTACCCGGTCTTACACATAATGGGTGGAAAGGGAGGGTACACTTCCTCCAAAGGAGGGGAATGCTGCTTACACTGGCAGGCAGGAGAGTCTAGCAAATCAAAACCATGCCAAACCACAGCATTAATTTGTTAAACCTCTGCAATGCCACATGCCTCTCATTAATACTTAATATGTCTGAGAGCACATCTCAATTTGGTAGCAAAAAGTGGAGAGCTGCCACAGGAGAGTGATCTCCTGGGCCTGCCCCTCCAGCTGAAGACACAGTATCTGTGGAGACCTGTGACAAGAGACAGTACAGCCAGAACTCCAAAGTTTTGTGTAGAGGTTCCCAGAAAGGCTGGAGCCCCACAGCCATCCCAGAAGGGCTGGGAGTTAAACCAGAAGGACACCTGTTTTGATATGAAAACAATGAATTTGGGGGAACAAGGAAAGCATCAACATAAGAGGTTGCCTATCACACTTAAAATTCTATGTTTTTGGCTGGGTGCGGTGGCTCTCGCCTGTAATCCTAGCACTTTGGGAGGCCGAGGCAGGCAGATCTTTTGAGCCCAAAAGTTCAACACCAGGCTGGGAAACATGGCAAAACCCCATTTCTACAAAAGTACAAAAAATTAGCTGAGCATAGTGGCATATGCCTGTAGCTATTTGGGAGGCTAAGGTAGGAGAATCGCCTGAGCCCAGGAGTTTGAGGCTGCAGTGAGCTGTGATTGTACCACTAAACTCCAGCCTAGGCAATAGAGTGAGAATCTGTCTCAGGAGGAAAAAAAAAAAATCTGTGTTTTTGTTGGGCTGCCCCAAAGGGTTTTAGATGCTTCTGTCATTAAAAAGGAATCCAAAAGCTGTATGTGTTGATAAGGTTGGTCTAGATAAAAGGAAATAGATCTTTTTGTTTAAATGGTCCAGAAGGGCTTGAATTGTAACCCCCAGCTACAGAGCTGTAACTTGCCTTCTGTTTTCAGTGACAGAAACGGGTCCTCAGCCTTGCAGATGACGAGGTGCAGGGATTCCTATGTCTCGGGTCACAGGATAAGAAAGCATGCCATAGGAAGTGAGTGGCTGATCACAGAGAAAGAGACTTTGAGCATCTGTCCCTGGATACCCACATGGCATTTGCTGAGCCATTCAGAGGAACAATTCTCTGCATTCTGGTTTTATTTCCACGGAAGCACTTTTGTCCTCACTGGTTTACAAGTTGGACTTGGGGGTGGGAAGCATCCAGCAGTTTAAGCCTCTCACTAATTGCTGTTTTTAGCTGGTATGATCTTTTTCTGATGGGTTCTGCGGGTTCAGTTAAGGCTTTTGACTGTTGGCAATGGGATTATTCAAAGCCTTAATTAAGTGCCTGCCTGCTTATGGGGCCAAGTGCCAGTTGCTGACACAGACGCCGGCTCTGAAGCTTGGTCATGCCATGCCCCTGGCTCACCCTTCACTCTTCACCCTCATAACATACCCATGAGGTAAGTTTTATAGACATTTTCTGTAGTCTGAGTTGTTTGGGGTGTTAATGTTTTCCTTCTCTTTTTGTGCAGCCATGTCCATTTATTATCTGAGTGAGCTTATACTTGGAGATGGGGCAGAAGAAGATTGATTCTTCAACTAATCCCTCAGTACCTTTGGTTTTATTTCCTACCATTTTTCAGTTTTAACCACCAGTCCGGTTCTAGTCTTTTATCATAGGAGAAAGAATACTTGTAACAGGGTAAGAGATTCAGAGTAATGTGCTGCAGGCAGGCAGGCAGGCAGGCAGCAATCATAAATACGTAGACAGTGTTGCAGAATGAAGCTTTGTCAGCTTAGGGAAGACGTCCATCTAGAAGGGTTCCTTTATGTTCCCTCCTCCAGGCCCAGGCCTTCCCAGCATCCATTCAGTGACTTCACAATCAAGTAAATATTCATTGACAACCCCTCAGGTCTCTTGTTCCCAGCCCTAAAGATTCTTCAGCTCACTGCTCCTATCTTCTTTGTGCATCCAATCCCCAGTGCACTGCTGGGCAGTCTGTTTTCTCCCTGGCCTCAGCTCAATCCTGCTTTCTCTCCTCCTGATCTTCTTCCATCCCTGACATGGGCAGAGCCTCAGTTCCTTCTTCCTGCCCATCTGACCTATCTGCGGTTGGGCCACCACAGCTGTGCCCTGCAGCTGTGTGGGTTTGTAGTGTGTGCACTGGGCCAGGCCCTGCCAGGCACAAAAGACATGCGGCAGATCTGCAGAATCAGCACAGTCACCGCCTTTCTGCTACTCACCATGCTTGGAGAAGATGGGTATGTTGCTCTGAGTCTTGGAGGGGCTGTGAGGACAGAGAATCTGCCACTGCTGTGAGCTCAGGCAACAGTAGCCTGTCCTGAGCAACTGGGGATGAGTTGAAAGCCCTTGATATATGTTGCAGAAAAACCAAAATGCTTAGTGCCCTAATGGATGTTTTGCTTTTAGTCATTAAGTAAATCTCAAGGCAGCACCAGATTCTGGAAACTGCCCCTCAAGGGAGACAGGCAGGTATAATCCAGTGGCCAAACAGCTGCTTGCCTGCAGCTCAGCTTTCTCCTCAACCTTCAGCAATCATAGAATGAGCCCTCATTTTTTTTTAAGTCCTTTTGAGGCCATAAAGGTTTTTGAGGACATTTTATGGAGATGGAGCACAGTTTTACTATTTAAAATTATTATAGGGGTTATGGTGACTATATCTTTATTTTTATAAGTTGTTGGTTATGCCCTTGATTTGATACCGGGCTCTTGTTCAAGAGCACAACCTTCAATTAAATGTGGTTACTGTGGCAGGAATATGATTCTCTCCTTAGAGTGACCCGCTTTGGGGCCATTTCCAAACTCATTGTGGTGAAAACTCAGGGCTGTTGTGAGCATTTCTTCTTGTGGTTACTTGGTTTTCTCATATGGAGGATTAGAAGGTACGAAGGCTGTGGGTTGGACCCAGAGGAGAATGCAGGGGAAAGGAAAGAATCTTCCCTAAGAAGCTAAGTGGGTCACCGTTTAAAACCATAATACTTCAGAGATGGAAGGAACCTTAGATATCAAAAGTAATTTCCTCCTTAATAAAAGGAAGAAATTACAACCCGAAGAGGCTAGGAAGCCAATCCAGGCCCAGGGTGTGCAGGCCCTGGCTTGCGTGCTAGCCTCTCTGTACTACACTGACTCTCCTACGGGTGTTTTAGGTACACACTGGGCGGGCACCAATCCTGTCCTACTGCGAATGCAAGAGAATAGCCCAAGACTTACTTATGGTGTGATTATAACTGGTGAACCATTTGAAAAAGTGGGGAGCAGATATTGCTTTAACCCTGCAAGGGATTTAGGGTCTTTTGGAGATAGACGCTTATTAATACTTCCGGTTCTACAGAACTTATCTCACCAGAACCATAAATGTACAAGGAGGCACGGAGACAGCCACTCAACCTGGAAACCAAAATTATGGTCTTCAGTCTACCATTTAGGCTGTCATGTGAGATCAGGGTAGATCATCTACTTCTCCAGGCCTCTTTTCTAGGCTACATGGGCCCAATAATGTCGTAGACATTGTTGGTGCTCCACCTGTATGCCTTCATGAGGTCCATTCTGAGCTGCTGTGAGTACTGGCGAGGGCTTGCAGGTAGGAATCTCTGAAGCCCTATCTGAGCTTCTGCTTCTGGGTGTCCAAACCAAAGACATCTCCCTCATAGCTGCAAGAGTCAAGTAAGAGTCTCTACATGGCAGCCCTCTGAAAACTACAGGATCAAAGGGTTTTTACTGTGCTCTTGATGAGGATCCTGACTGTAAAAATCCCAGCTGTAACTTCCTGGTGGAAGGCCAGTGATGACAGCAGATGATGCAGCCCGAGAGGGCAGGGCTGTTGTCATGCATCCCAAGGATGTGAACCCAGGCTTATTCCTTCACCACCCAGAAGCCCAGGGTTGTGGCAGACAGTAAAAATGGATTGATTTTCCGTATTGGGAGGGCAGGTATTAAAGTTGCAAATCATTCAGACCTTGGAACTGAACAAGGTCACATAAATTCCTGCCTTTGCTTCAGGTCCAATGTGCTATAAAAGTATCATGGTGAACTGCAGCTTTCTTAAGTGATGCCAATTTCAGCATATTTTCAAATCCCTAAATATTTATTTTAAGAGGCCATTTCAGAGGTAAGCTTGAGGTATGTGTAGAAAGTGAGAGGGAAAGAAAATGAGACAGAGGGATTGTGCCCCTGAGATCTGGAATGTTTGCAATGTCTCCAGTTAATCATTAATGCCACAGAGCCCAATGAGCCACCTGAGCTGGCCCTGCTGCAGGGGGCCAGTGTGCTTGCTAAAGGAATGCCAGGATGTCTTTGGTGCAGTTAATGATTTACCTCCTCCCAGTTGCAATGCTTGGCATTCCCTTTCTCTGAAGCTGATAGGAGACTGTGTGATCATCTTCTGACGGGTAGGCCAGCCCTGCCTAATGGAGTGCAGGAGAAGACAATGATGGTTTGCAGTTTTACTATATGAGCAGAGTCCTGAGGGGCTTCCCTCTGTAGGCAAGGGTTTCACATGAGACGAATGCTTTTAACAGTGTAATTTTTCTCTGATATTCCCATGCATGAAGGTTTCTGCCTTTAGGACCACAAGATGATATGATTTTATGTGGGTACATGACCTCTGTCACCTTCAGACGTGCATAATACTTATGTGCATAGCTCTTTTATTTCCTCTGCTAGATTTAAATTCCTTGAGGGCCTCAACAAATTAATGAATGTGCTATATACATTCATTATATAGCACACTAATATAAAAGAATGCGTTTTTTTAAGTAAATTTTTTTTTCTGTTTTGCAAAGGCCAGGTGTACTATTGCAGAACTCTTAGAAACTAATAATTTACTAAAAAGAAAAAAGGAGGAGACCCATAATCCAGAGACAACAGCTATTAACACTCCATTTTATGTGACAGTGACTGTGAGACTCTGTGTATCCCGATGCATGCGGTCTCCTTCGACGCTATCAGCCTCAGGTCTAGAATACTTGTTTTGGTGAGCCTACAGTGGCTTCACGCATTGTTCACATGTCTTCTGGGGACTGCACTCCAGAGTCTCAGCATTTCCTCCAAAGTAGTCAGTCTCTGTCATGAGTACAGCTTAGATTTTGATAGGAAAGGGATATTTTTTTGTTTCTGGAAATTGTAAGTACATTGGACAATATTGATTTGGAGTTTTGTTGTAGTTTCTTTTTCATCGAAGCTTGACCACAGATTAGTGGGGAAAGAAAGGCACTCTTGTGAGATTCCCAAACTGAAACTGGGGGTGACTATATGGAATAATCAAAGAGGGATTGTTCACTTTGGGAGTTTTCCTTGTTATTCACAGCTTCCTTCCTTAGGAAGAAATCTGCATCCTGGTTACTGAGAATCTGGTCTAAGGATGGGCTAGGGGCTGAACACCTGGGAAGGAAACTGAACACAGTCCAAAGACAACGACTGATGCTTTTTAGCATAGCCCTTCCTCCCTTAGTATGCTTAGGGAAGAGACTGTATTTGGATGCCCAGGCACATGCGCCAATATAGCGTCACTCTGTGACCTTGCAGAGGGGTGTGAGGAGGATTATTGCTACAAATCAGTGGAGGCTTTCCTTGTAAATGCAACTTGGGGGTCATTCAGTGAGTTTTAGTTTTGCATCATCCATATTCATGCTCTCTTTTCCTGCAGTGGATACATGGAAAAAAACTTTTACTACCACTGTTTTGTAATACAAACAACTTTGTTCCGAAGAAGCTCCTATGATGCCTTCTATTTTCCAGTGCTAAAACTCCCAATTCTGGGTCCTCGACTGTACATTCGTGATCTACTCTGAACCCTACTCCTCCAAAGATGAGTTAGTTCTGAAGAGCCTACTGAGTTTCAAGTGTTTGAAGGCCCTTGGGAAACTTGCTTTCTCTAAAACTCGAGAATTCTTTTCTTTGAATTTATCTCTGCATTTTCCCCTCTTTTGAGAGATATCGTCTCCCTGAATGAGTTGCTATGAATCTCAGATGATTGTACCACTGCCCTCCAGTCTGGGGAACAGAGCAAGACTCCATCTCAAAAACAAAGGAAAAGAAAAACAAACTCAGATGAGCCAAGTACTTAGAGAAGTGCTTAACCCTTAGCACTCAGCAAATGTCAGCTGCTAACTACGGTTAGAGAAAGATGAGTGGTCAAGAGCAGCGCTACCCCCAGGAATATCACAAGGCCTGTGTGTAGTAACTTTTCCAGTAGCCACATTAAAAAGTAGAAACAAGTGAAATTAATCTTGATACATTTAATTCAACATATCAAAAATACTACTTTTTAACATCTAATCAATATTTTTAATTATTGAGGTATTTTGCCCTTTTTTGTGTTGTCTTCCAAACCCAGTGTGTAATGCACACTTACAGTGCCACTCATTCCCACTGGCCACATTTCAAGTGCCCCATTGCTACCTGTGGCCAGTAGCTACCGTGCTGGGCAGTGCAGGTCCTGAACCTTGCTACTCAATGTGAGTTCCAGGGACCAACGGCATCAGTAGCATTTGTGAGCTTGTCCCAACTGCAGAATCTCAGGCCCCAGCCCAGATCTGTAGAAGCAGAGTATGCATTTTAACAGGACCACCAAGTGATTTATTAGCATGTAAGAGTGAGAAGTATTGATCTAGAATCCCCATACTCCGTCGTCATCCCCTGGGATTCTGATCTAACTGGTTTACGGTGGGGCCTGGGCACTAGTGCTTTTTTAAAGCTCCCCTGGATTATTCTAAAATGCAACCAGGCTTGAGAGTCATTTATGTAGTCGGCTCTGGAGCCAGGATGCCTGACTTTGCCACTTTCCATCTTCAAGACATTGGAAAATTGCCAAAACTCTCTGTACCTTGATTTCCTTATCTGTAAAATGAGGATGAAATGGGAGTGTTACAAGGATTAAATGAGTTAATGCATGTAAAGCACTCAGAACAATACCTGGCGCAGAGAGAGTACTCATGAAATACAGGCTCTTACCCTTTCTTCTTTTTCTTGAAGGTCCGGGGTTACCCAGAGCCCCAGGTGACATGGCACAGAAACGGGCAACCCATCACCAGCGGGGGCCGCTTCCTGCTGGATTGCGGCATCCGGGGGACTTTCAGCCTTGTGATTCGTGCGGTCTGTGAGGAGGACAGGGGAAAGTATACTTGTGAAGCCACCAATGGCAGTGGTGCCCGCCAGGTGACAGTGGAGTTGACGGTAGAAGGTGAGTCCCAGGAGGCCCAAGTCCAGCAGGGAGCTGAGCTCTCAGTTTCCCCAAGGCCTGCAGCTCCTGCTTTAGCCCTCTCTTGGAGGATGGAGGAACTGACAGAAGGAAACGCACCCCATCCCTAAACTCAGGACCTTCCCATCTAATGGGAGAGATGTGGTCCCTACAAGCAAGGGAGGCATCCAGAAGACAATGTTTGTCAAGCTACGTATCACCTGTTTCCTGCTTGAGCCCTCCCGTGGCTTCCCCTCACACTGCAGCTGAAATCAGACTCCTTAGGGTGGTCTTACAGAGCCTCACCCAATCTGGCCCCTCCCTGGCTCTCAGACCCACCTTCTACCACTCTGCACAGTAGAAGCAGCTCACTGTGGTCACACCTGCCTCTGGCCCTTCTTTTAGCAAGACCGCAGGGCCTTCACCCTTGCTGTTTCTTGTGTAAGGGAAGTGCCTTCCCTCAGCCACTCATCTGATGCGCCCTTCACATCCTTCAGGTCTGTGCTCAAATGTCCGCTCCTTAGAGGCCCTTTTCCAACCATCCCAGCCCTAACTCTCCATCGTCTCGCTCCACTTGAGGTTATTCTTTTAGGATGTATCACCATCTCACATTGCAATGTCTGCTTCATCCCCTACCACTAAATGGAAGATTTAGGAGGAGATGGACTTTCTCTGCTCTTTGCCTTATCTCCAACATCTAGAAAGCTTTCTGGCACATGGTAGATACTGAAATATTTGAGGAATGAATGAACAATGTTTATCATCATTAACATCGTCTTTAGCATCATTTTGAAGTAATACGTGCTCATTATTAAAATTATGTAACTGAGAAAAATATGTAGAAAGTAAACACATCAATGTGTTAACATATTAGTTAAAAGTAATTGCAGAAAACACATTACTTTTGCACCAACCTAATATTTTTGTCTTTTTCCCCCTTGGTACTTTAAAAAGTCCTATTAACTTTAAAACTTCTGGAGAAACACTGGGTCATAAGTAAAACTGTTTTTTTGTGGGGTTTTTTTTTTTTTTTTTTGCTACTAATGTGTCCTTCTGCCATGCTGAAGCCACTCCACTAGTAAGAACATCTCCAGTTCAGGCCCCTGGCTGACACTTAAAGCCTTGATATTAGGAAGGACATGGGATCTGTCAGCTCCTCAAAAGTAACACAAGGTTCCCTCACCCTTCCAGAACTTTCTAAGCCTGGAAGTTTATAAACCAAGGCTCAGACCGTTTCTCCTCTTTCAGAAAAGTGTCCTCTCGACCTGGCCTTCAGAGGACATTGGATGGCGGATTACGGTAGTCAGGGAAGGTTTCAGAAGGGGGCGAGGTGCACCTGGGCCAATGGCCACCCTTTGCCCTGTTTTCCCTGTCTCTGCACACCACAGAAGGGCCAACAGGCTGTTTCGCAGAGCGTGCATAGTTTGGATGCTTTCCTTAAATTCTTTAACTGAGTGACTCACTTATTCTAATGACCTTTGAGTGCCTGTGGCTGGGGCATTCCAGATGGGAAGTGGCCCCTGCTCAGAACCTGTCACCTCTTCTGAGTTCCTGTTTGGAACTGGGGAAATGGAAAGAGCATTGGGTTATGCGTTTGCGCTAATGAGACATGTGACTCTAAACCTCTGCACCTGTCTTTCTGCAGGATAAAGGGTTTGACTTTGGTGGTCTCTGCAGCCTGGGATAATGCTTGTTTTCTATGACCCATATTAAGGGAAGACTGGAGTCTGTTAGGAATACAGGGGAGGCATATAAAACCTAGATAATATGAAAACGTTTTCTTCAGTCCCCACTGTTCAGATAGTGAAATCTGATGTCACGACCAAGCAGGAAAATTTTTAGTAGGTCATGGGGCAGGGGAAAGTAAATCAGGCTGAGAGCTGTAGAGAAAGGAGAGCTCTCAACCCTACTCTTCCCCTTTGGTTTTAATATGAGGTGATTCAGCCCTCAAATTAAAATTAATATATTGTTTTAATTAAAATAAAATCAAGATATAAAATGTAAGATGCTTTCCATCTTTTAACCCTAGGAGATAGAGAACAGCCTAAAGGATGCAGCTCTTTAAACGTGTGTGAGCCCTATGTACATTCTGCTTCTGCAACAAGGCCAATTTTAAGCTAATGTGTGATTTGGGGCCACGCCAAAGACCTAGGCCTGGCCCTTCTGCCGTGGATAAGTTGTTGACTGTGCCAGGCTAGCTCAACCCTTTACAAAGGAAACCTTGTAGCCCACCTGCCTTCTCTCCAGCACTCTGTGCTATGCTTCTTACTTGGAGTGAGCAGAGGTCCAGGAATTCAGAGTGTAATTCATATGTAGAGTTTTGTAATCCTTCAGTGGTCAAGTTTAGGAGGCAGCGTTGTGCAATGGAAAGAAAGTCAAATGGTCTTGGATTGAATTTTAGCTCTACTAATTTCTAACTCTGGAGAGATTAACCTTCCTAAGCCTTACTTCCTTTTCTGTGCTTTAGAGTTCATGGCTGCCCCACAGTGTGGTATAAGGATAAGCACAGCTAGTAGCACATAGCACCCAGAAAGTGGTAACTTCATCATCTGAACTGGCATTAGCATCCTTAGAGCTACTCACAGAAATCTGCAAGAGAGAAAGACTCCTTATCTGATTTTCAATTTGATTATCAGGCCCAAGAAACATTCAGAATCCCCCAAGAGAGTGAGTGCCTTAATGAGGGCCATGCAGTTATTCAGGGCCATGCAGTTATTCAGGGCGTTGGTCTGAGCCCCTGGAAGCCTCTCTGAAGCCACCTCTGACACTTGCCCACCTCCCGAGGGCAGGTCATGAGGCTTGGTGCAGAGTGAGGAAGAGACCTGGTACCTACCCTCTGAGAATTTCTTCTGCAGTGGAGGATCACAGACCTGTCCTGCAGAGATTTAATGTGAGCCATATATATAGTCTCTTCTTTCTTTCTCTCTCTCTCTTTCTTTCTTCTTTTCATTTCCTTTCTTTCCCCTTTACTTTTTCCCTTTCCCCTTTTCCCTTTCCCTTTTCCCCTTTCCTTTCCTTTTTTTTTTTTTTTTTTTTTTTGAGACAGAGTCTCGCTCTGTTGCTCAGACTAGAGTGCAGTGGTGTAATCTCAGCTCACTGCAGCCTTGACCTCAAGCAATCCTTCCACCTCAGCCTCCCAAGTAGCTGGGACTACAGGCATGTACCACCATACTGGGCTGATTTATCTATTTGTTTGTTTGTATGTATGTATGTATTTTTCTGAGATGGAGTCGTGCTCTGTCACCCAGGCTAGAGTACAGTGGCATGATCTTGGTTCACTGCAACCTTTGCCTCCTGAGTTCAAGCAATTCTTCTGCCTCAGCCTCCTGAGTAGCTGGGATTACTGGTGTGTGTGCTACCACACTCAGCTAATTTTTGTAGTTCTAGTAGAGGCAGGGTTTCACCACATTGGCCAAGCTGGTCTCGAACTCCTGACCCTGTGATTCACCTGCCTCAGCCTCACAAAGTGCTGGGATTACAGGTGTGAGCCACCGCACCCGGCCTTATGTATTTATTTTTTCAAAGCCGGAGTTTCACCATGTTGCCCAGGCTTGTATAATCAATCTTAGGTTTGCTAGTAGCCAAA